>CM029548.1:31709239-31968298 GCA_017141385.1 Sogatella furcifera | reverse complement strand
ACGTCACAAATTGTGATTGAAATGTGACAGAAACAGACAAGAAAGTAGTATGATAAGATAGCTACTATAAATCCTGAGTGACCTTGGGAGAGTCATATAGTAATCAATTCTTATGTAAAATGAGCTGAGAAATCGAATGAAACCAGTCAAAAGTTTGTAACTTCAATGGTTATCAAGATAATTAGCAAAATAAGCCAGCAATCTGAATATTCCAACTTTAAATTTAAAGAGATATAAATTTTATAAAACTTAACATAAACTTTGAATAGAAGTACTAATGCATGTTTTCTGAATCAATTGAGTGGGAATGTTGTTCAAAATGTCAAATACATGATCATATTATTCGTACAGAGAATGTTATGCTGATAATTAGAAGAGAACATTCATATTGACTTCTTATCAAAACAGGTTAAATTCTATATAACAAGTAATAAACTGAAAACAAGAGGACTAAAGCATGTTTTCTGAATCAATTGAGTGGCAATGTTGTTCAGATTGTCGAAATTATGATTGTTTCATTGATACATACAATTCTATAGAACACAAAGAAATTTGAATGTTCCAACTTTTGAAGGGTAGAAATGGTGAAAAATTTTTTCCAATTTTATGAACTTTTAACCATATTAAATTGTAGCAAATTGAATTCTGAACAAAAAATGTTCAGTGACTTTTTTGTCTAAAACGCACCTAAACGTCACAAATTGAGATTGAAATGTGACAGAAACAGACAAGAAAGTAGTATGATAAGATAGCTACTATAAATCCTGAGCGACCTTGGGAGAGTCATATAGTAATCAATTCTTATGTAAAATGAGCTGAGAAATCGAATGAAACCAGTCAAAAGTTTGTAACTTCAATGGTTATCAAGATAATTAGCAAAATAAGCCAGCAATCTGAATATTCCAACTTTAAATTTAAAGAGATATAAATTTTATAAAACTTAACATAAACTTTGAATAGAAGTACTAATGCATGTTTTCTGAATCAATTGAGTGGGAATGTTGTTCAAAATGTCAAATACATGATCATATTATTCGTACAGAGAATGTTATGCTGATAATTAGAAGAGAACATTCATATTGACTTCTTATCAAAACAGGTTAAATTCTATATAACAAGTAATAAACTGAAAACAAGAGGACTAAAGCATGTTTTCTGAATCAATTGAGTGGCAATGTTGTTCAGATTGTCGAAATTATGATTGTTTCATTGATACATACAATTCTATAGAACACAAAGAAATTTGAATGTTCCAACTTTTGAAGGGTAGAAATGGTGAAAAATTTTTCCAATTTTATGAACTTTTAACCATATTAAATTGTAGCAAATTGAATTCTGAACAAAAAATGTTCAGTGACTTTTTGTCTAAAACGCACCTAAACGTCACAAATTGAGATTGAAATGTGACAGAAACAGACAAGAAAGTAGTATGATAAGATAGCTACTATAAATCCTGAGCGACCTTGGGAGAGTCATATAGTAATCAATTCTTATGTAAAATGAGCTGAGAAATCGAATGAAACCAGTCAAAAGTTTGTAACTTCAATGGTTATCAAGATAATTAGCAAAATAAGCCAGCAATCTGAATATTCCAACTTTAAATTTAAAGAGATATAAATTTTATAAAACTTAACATAAACTTTGAATAGAAGTACTAATGCATGTTTTCTGAATCAATTGAGTGGGAATGTTGTTCAAAATGTCAAATACATGATCATATTATTCGTACAGAGAATGTTATGCTGATAATTAGAAGAGAACATTCATATTGACTTCTTATCAAAACAGGTTAAATTCTATATAACAAGTAATAAACTGAAAACAAGAGGACTAAAGCATGTTTTCTGAATCAATTGAGTGGCAATGTTGTTCAGATTGTCGAAATTATGATTGTTTCATTGATACATACAATTCTATAGAACACAAAGAAATTTGAATGTTCCAACTTTTGAAGGGTAGAAATGGTGAAAAATTTTTTCCAATTTTATGAACTTTTAACCATATTAAATTGTAGCAAATTGAATTCTGAACAAAAAATGTTCAGTGACTTTTTTGTCTAAAACGCACCTAAACGTCACAAATTGAGATTGAAATGTGACAGAAACAGACAAGAAAGTAGTATGATAAGATAGCTACTATAAATCCTGAGCGACCTTGGGAGAGTCATATAGTAATCAATTCTTATGTAAAATGAGCTGAGAAATCGAATGAAACCAGTCAAAAGTTTGTAACTTCAATGGTTATCAAGATAATTAGCAAAATAAGCCAGCAATCTGAATATTCCAACTTTAAATTTAAAGAGATATAAATTTTATAAAACTTAACATAAACTTTGAATAGAAGTACTAATGCATGTTTTCTGAATCAATTGAGTGGGAATGTTGTTCAAAATGTCAAATACATGATCATATTATTCGTACAGAGAATGTTATGCTGATAATTAGAAGAGAACATTCATATTGACTTCTTATCAAAACAGGTTAAATTCTATATAACAAGTAATAAACTGAAAACAAGAGGACTAAAGCATGTTTTCTGAATCAATTGAGTGGCAATGTTGTTCAGATTGTCGAAATTATGATTGTTTCATTGATACATACAATTCTATAGAACACAAAGAAATTTGAATGTTCCAACTTTTGAAGGGTAGAAATGGTGAAAAATTTTTCCAATTTTATGAACTTTTAACCATATTAAATTGTAGCAAATTGAATTCTGAACAAAAAATGTTCAGTGACTTTTTTGTCTAAAACGCACCTAAACGTCACAAATTGAGATTGAAATGTGACAGAAACAGACAAGAAAGTAGTATGATAAGATAGCTACTATAAATCCTGAGCGACCTTGGGAGAGTCATATAGTAATCAATTCTTATGTAAAATGAGCTGAGAAATCGAATGAAACCAGTCAAAAGTTTGTAACTTCAATGGTTATCAAGATAATTAGCAAAATAAGCCAGCAATCTGAATATTCCAACTTTAAATTTAAAGAGATATAAATTTTATAAAACTTAACATAAACTTTGAATAGAAGTACTAATGCATGTTTTCTGAATCAATTGAGTGGGAATGTTGTTCAAAATGTCAAATACATGATCATATTATTCGTACAGAGAATGTTATGCTGATAATTAGAAGAGAACATTCATATTGACTTCTTATCAAAACAGGTTAAATTCTATATAACAAGTAATAAACTGAAAACAAGAGGACTAAAGCATGTTTTCTGAATCAATTGAGTGGCAATGTTGTTCAGATTGTCGAAATTATGATTGTTTCATTGATACATACAATTCTATAGAACACAAAGAAATTTGAATGTTCCAACTTTTGAAGGGTAGAAATGGTGAAAAATTTTTCCAATTTTATGAACTTTTAACCATATTAAATTGTAGCAAATTGAATTCTGAACAAAAAATGTTCAGTGACTTTTTTGTCTAAAACGCACCTAAACGTCACAAATTGAGATTGAAATGTGACAGAAACAGACAAGAAAGTAGTATGATAAGATAGCTACTATAAATCCTGAGCGACCTTGGGAGAGTCATATAGTAATCAATTCTTATGTAAAATGAGCTGAGAAATCGAATGAAACCAGTCAAAAGTTTGTAACTTCAATGGTTATCAAGATAATTAGCAAAATAAGCCAGCAATCTGAATATTCCAACTTTAAATTTAAAGAGATATAAATTTTATAAAACTTAACATAAACTTTGAATAGAAGTACTAATGCATGTTTTCTGAATCAATTGAGTGGGAATGTTGTTCAAAATGTCAAATACATGATCATATTATTCGTACAGAGAATGTTATGCTGATAATTAGAAGAGAACATTCATATTGACTTCTTATCAAAACAGGTTAAATTCTATATAACAAGTAATAAACTGAAAACAAGAGGACTAAAGCATGTTTTCTGAATCAATTGAGTGGCAATGTTGTTCAGATTGTCGAAATTATGATTGTTTCATTGATACATACAATTCTATAGAACACAAAGAAATTTGAATGTTCCAACTTTTGAAGGGTAGAAATGGTGAAAAATTTTTCCAATTTTATGAACTTTTAACCATATTAAATTGTAGCAAATTGAATTCTGAACAAAAAATGTTCAGTGACTTTTTTGTCTAAAACGCACCTAAACGTCACAAATTGAGATTGAAATGTGACAGAAACAGACAAGAAAGTAGTATGATAAGATAGCTACTATAAATCCTGAGCGACCTTGGGAGAGTCATATAGTAATCAATTCTTATGTAAAATGAGCTGAGAAATCGAATGAAACCAGTCAAAAGTTTGTAACTTCAATGGTTATCAAGATAATTAGCAAAATAAGCCAGCAATCTGAATATTCCAACTTTAAATTTAAAGAGATATAAATTTTATAAAACTTAACATAAACTTTGAATAGAAGTACTAATGCATGTTTTCTGAATCAATTGAGTGGGAATGTTGTTCAAAATGTCAAATACATGATCATATTATTCGTACAGAGAATGTTATGCTGATAATTAGAAGAGAACATTCATATTGACTTCTTATCAAAACAGGTTAAATTCTATATAACAAGTAATAAACTGAAAACAAGAGGACTAAAGCATGTTTTCTGAATCAATTGAGTGGCAATGTTGTTCAGATTGTCGAAATTATGATTGTTTCATTGATACATACAATTCTATAGAACACAAAGAAATTTGAATGTTCCAACTTTTGAAGGGTAGAAATGGTGAAAAATTTTTTCCAATTTTATGAACTTTTAACCATATTAAATTGTAGCAAATTGAATTCTGAACAAAAAATGTTCAGTGACTTTTTTGTCTAAAACGCACCTAAACGTCACAAATTGAGATTGAAATGTGACAGAAACAGACAAGAAAGTAGTATGATAAGATAGCTACTATAAATCCTGAGCGACCTTGGGAGAGTCATATAGTAATCAATTCTTATGTAAAATGAGCTGAGAAATCGAATGAAACCAGTCAAAAGTTTGTAACTTCAATGGTTATCAAGATAATTAGCAAAATAAGCCAGCAATCTGAATATTCCAACTTTAAATTTAAAGAGATATAAATTTTATAAAACTTAACATAAACTTTGAATAGAAGTACTAATGCATGTTTTCTGAATCAATTGAGTGGGAATGTTGTTCAAAATGTCAAATACATGATCATATTATTCGTACAGAGAATGTTATGCTGATAATTAGAAGAGAACATTCATATTGACTTCTTATCAAAACAGGTTAAATTCTATATAACAAGTAATAAACTGAAAACAAGAGGACTAAAGCATGTTTTCTGAATCAATTGAGTGGCAATGTTGTTCAGATTGTCGAAATTATGATTGTTTCATTGATACATACAATTCTATAGAACACAAAGAAATTTGAATGTTCCAACTTTTGAAGGGTAGAAATGGTGAAAAATTTTTTCCAATTTTATGAACTTTTAACCATATTAAATTGTAGCAAATTGAATTCTGAACAAAAAATGTTCAGTGACTTTTTTGTCTAAAACGCACCTAAACGTCACAAATTGAGATTGAAATGTGACAGAAACAGACAAGAAAGTAGTATGATAAGATAGCTACTATAAATCCTGAGCGACCTTGGGAGAGTCATATAGTAATCAATTCTTATGTAAAATGAGCTGAGAAATCGAATGAAACCAGTCAAAAGTTTGTAACTTCAATGGTTATCAAGATAATTAGCAAAATAAGCCAGCAATCTGAATATTCCAACTTTAAATTTAAAGAGATATAAATTTTATAAAACTTAACATAAACTTTGAATAGAAGTACTAATGCATGTTTTCTGAATCAATTGAGTGGGAATGTTGTTCAAAATGTCAAATACATGATCATATTATTCGTACAGAGAATGTTATGCTGATAATTAGAAGAGAACATTCATATTGACTTCTTATCAAAACAGGTTTATAGTAATCAATTCTTATGTAAAATGAGCTGAGAAATCGAATGAAACCAGTCAAAAGTTTGTAACTTCAATGGTTATCAAGATAATTAGCAAAATAAGCCAGCAATCTGAATATTCCAACTTTAAATTTAAAGAGATATAAATTTTATAAAACTTAACATAAACTTTGAATAGAAGTACTAATGCATGTTTTCTGAATCAATTGAGTGGGAATGTTGTTCAAAATGTCAAATACATGTGTTTTCTGAATATGGCAATGTTGTTCAGATTGTCGAAATTATGATTGTTTCATTGATACATACAATTCTATAGAACACAAAGAAATTTGAATGTTCCAACTTTTGAAGGGTAGAAATGGTGAAAAATTTTTTCCAATTTTATGAACTTTTAACCATATTAAATTGTAGCAAATTGAATTCTGAACAAAAAATGTTCAGTGACTTTTTTGTCTAAAACGCACCTAAACGTCACAAATTGAGATTGAAATGTGACAGAAACAGACAAGAAAGTAGTATGATAAGATAGCTACTATAAATCCTGAGCGACCTTGGGAGAGTCATATAGTAATCAATTCTTATGTAAAATGAGCTGAGAAATCGAATGAAACCAGTCAAAAGTTTGTAACTTCAATGGTTATCAAGATAATTAGCAAAATAAGCCAGCAATCTGAATATTCCAACTTTAAATTTAAAGAGATATAAATTTTATAAAACTTAACATAAACTTTGAATAGAAGTACTAATGCATGTTTTCTGAATCAATTGAGTGGGAATGTTGTTCAAAATGTCAAATACATGATCATATTATTCGTACAGAGAATGTTATGCTGATAATTAGAAGAGAACATTCATATTGACTTCTTATCAAAACAGGTTAAATTCTATATAACAAGTAATAAACTGAAAACAAGAGGACTAAAGCATGTTTTCTGAATCAATTGAGTGGCAATGTTGTTCAGATTGTCGAAATTATGATTGTTTCATTGATACATACAATTCTATAGAACACAAAGAAATTTGAATGTTCCAACTTTTGAAGGGTAGAAATGGTGAAAAATTTTTTCCAATTTTATGAACTTTTAACCATATTAAATTGTAGCAAATTGAATTCTGAACAAAAAATGTTCAGTGACTTTTTTGTCTAAAACGCACCTAAACGTCACAAATTGAGATTGAAATGTGACAGAAACAGACAAGAAAGTAGTATGATAAGATAGCTACTATAAATCCTGAGCGACCTTGGGAGAGTCATATAGTAATCAATTCTTATGTAAAATGAGCTGAGAAATCGAATGAAACCAGTCAAAAGTTTGTAACTTCAATGGTTATCAAGATAATTAGCAAAATAAGCCAGCAATCTGAATATTCCAACTTTAAATTTAAAGAGATATAAATTTTATAAAACTTAACATAAACTTTGAATAGAAGTACTAATGCATGTTTTCTGAATCAATTGAGTGGGAATGTTGTTCAAAATGTCAAATACATGATCATATTATTCGTACAGAGAATGTTATGCTGATAATTAGAAGAGAACATTCATATTGACTTCTTATCAAAACAGGTTAAATTCTATATAACAAGTAATAAACTGAAAACAAGAGGACTAAAGCATGTTTTCTGAATCAATTGAGTGGCAATGTTGTTCAGATTGTCGAAATTATGATTGTTTCATTGATACATACAATTCTATAGAACACAAAGAAATTTGAATGTTCCAACTTTTGAAGGGTAGAAATGGTGAAAAATTTTTTCCAATTTTATGAACTTTTAACCATATTAAATTGTAGCAAATTGAATTCTGAACAAAAAATGTTCAGTGACTTTTTTGTCTAAAACGCACCTAAACGTCACAAATTGAGATTGAAATGTGACAGAAACAGACAAGAAAGTAGTATGATAAGATAGCTACTATAAATCCTGAGCGACCTTGGGAGAGTCATATAGTAATCAATTCTTATGTAAAATGAGCTGAGAAATCGAATGAAACCAGTCAAAAGTTTGTAACTTCAATGGTTATCAAGATAATTAGCAAAATAAGCCAGCAATCTGAATATTCCAACTTTAAATTTAAAGAGATATAAATTTTATAAAACTTAACATAAACTTTGAATAGAAGTACTAATGCATGTTTTCTGAATCAATTGAGTGGGAATGTTGTTCAAAATGTCAAATACATGATCATATTATTCGTACAGAGAATGTTATGCTGATAATTAGAAGAGAACATTCATATTGACTTCTTATCAAAACAGGTTAAATTCTATATAACAAGTAATAAACTGAAAACAAGAGGACTAAAGCATGTTTTCTGAATCAATTGAGTGGCAATGTTGTTCAGATTGTCGAAATTATGATTGTTTCATTGATACATACAATTCTATAGAACACAAAGAAATTTGAATGTTCCAACTTTTGAAGGGTAGAAATGGTGAAAAATTTTTTCCAATTTTATGAACTTTTAACCATATTAAATTGTAGCAAATTGAATTCTGAACAAAAAATGTTCAGTGACTTTTTTGTCTAAAACGCACCTAAACGTCACAAATTGAGATTGAAATGTGACAGAAACAGACAAGAAAGTAGTATGATAAGATAGCTACTATAAATCCTGAGCGACCTTGGGAGAGTCATATAGTAATCAATTCTTATGTAAAATGAGCTGAGAAATCGAATGAAACCAGTCAAAAGTTTGTAACTTCAATGGTTATCAAGATAATTAGCAAAATAAGCCAGCAATCTGAATATTCCAACTTTAAATTTAAAGAGATATAAATTTTATAAAACTTAACATAAACTTTGAATAGAAGTACTAATGCATGTTTTCTGAATCAATTGAGTGGGAATGTTGTTCAAAATGTCAAATACATGATCATATTATTCGTACAGAGAATGTTATGCTGATAATTAGAAGAGAACATTCATATTGACTTCTTATCAAAACAGGTTAAATTCTATATAACAAGTAATAAACTGAAAACAAGAGGACTAAAGCATGTTTTCTGAATCAATTGAGTGGCAATGTTGTTCAGATTGTCGAAATTATGATTGTTTCATTGATACATACAATTCTATAGAACACAAAGAAATTTGAATGTTCCAACTTTTGAAGGGTAGAAATGGTGAAAAATTTTTCCAATTTTATGAACTTTTAACCATATTAAATTGTAGCAAATTGAATTCTGAACAAAAAATGTTCAGTGACTTTTTTGTCTAAAACGCACCTAAACGTCACAAATTGAGATTGAAATGTGACAGAAACAGACAAGAAAGTAGTATGATAAGATAGCTACTATAAATCCTGAGCGACCTTGGGAGAGTCATATAGTAATCAATTCTTATGTAAAATGAGCTGAGAAATCGAATGAAACCAGTCAAAAGTTTGTAACTTCAATGGTTATCAAGATAATTAGCAAAATAAGCCAGCAATCTGAATATTCCAACTTTAAATTTAAAGAGATATAAATTTTATAAAACTTAACATAAACTTTGAATAGAAGTACTAATGCATGTTTTCTGAATCAATTGAGTGGGAATGTTGTTCAAAATGTCAAATACATGATCATATTATTCGTACAGAGAATGTTATGCTGATAATTAGAAGAGAACATTCATATTGACTTCTTATCAAAACAGGTTAAATTCTATATAACAAGTAATAAACTGAAAACAAGAGGACTAAAGCATGTTTTCTGAATCAATTGAGTGGCAATGTTGTTCAGATTGTCGAAATTATGATTGTTTCATTGATACATACAATTCTATAGAACACAAAGAAATTTGAATGTTCCAACTTTTGAAGGGTAGAAATGGTGAAAAATTTTTCCAATTTTATGAACTTTTAACCATATTAAATTGTAGCAAATTGAATTCTGAACAAAAAATGTTCAGTGACTTTTTTGTCTAAAACGCACCTAAACGTCACAAATTGAGATTGAAATGTGACAGAAACAGACAAGAAAGTAGTATGATAAGATAGCTACTATAAATCCTGAGCGACCTTGGGAGAGTCATATAGTAATCAATTCTTATGTAAAATGAGCTGAGAAATCGAATGAAACCAGTCAAAAGTTTGTAACTTCAATGGTTATCAAGATAATTAGCAAAATAAGCCAGCAATCTGAATATTCCAACTTTAAATTTAAAGAGATATAAATTTTATAAAACTTAACATAAACTTTGAATAGAAGTACTAATGCATGTTTTCTGAATCAATTGAGTGGGAATGTTGTTCAAAATGTCAAATACATGATCATATTATTCGTACAGAGAATGTTATGCTGATAATTAGAAGAGAACATTCATATTGACTTCTTATCAAAACAGGTTAAATTCTATATAACAAGTAATAAACTGAAAACAAGAGGACTAAAGCATGTTTTCTGAATCAATTGAGTGGCAATGTTGTTCAGATTGTCGAAATTATGATTGTTTCATTGATACATACAATTCTATAGAACACAAAGAAATTTGAATGTTCCAACTTTTGAAGGGTAGAAATGGTGAAAAATTTTTTCCAATTTTATGAACTTTTAACCATATTAAATTGTAGCAAATTGAATTCTGAACAAAAAATGTTCAGTGACTTTTTTGTCTAAAACGCACCTAAACGTCACAAATTGAGATTGAAATGTGACAGAAACAGACAAGAAAGTAGTATGATAAGATAGCTACTATAAATCCTGAGCGACCTTGGGAGAGTCATATAGTAATCAATTCTTATGTAAAATGAGCTGAGAAATCGAATGAAACCAGTCAAAAGTTTGTAACTTCAATGGTTATCAAGATAATTAGCAAAATAAGCCAGCAATCTGAATATTCCAACTTTAAATTTAAAGAGATATAAATTTTATAAAACTTAACATAAACTTTGAATAGAAGTACTAATGCATGTTTTCTGAATCAATTGAGTGGGAATGTTGTTCAAAATGTCAAATACATGATCATATTATTCGTACAGAGAATGTTATGCTGATAATTAGAAGAGAACATTCATATTGACTTCTTATCAAAACAGGTTAAATTCTATATAACAAGTAATAAACTGAAAACAAGAGGACTAAAGCATGTTTTCTGAATCAATTGAGTGGCAATGTTGTTCAGATTGTCGAAATTATGATTGTTTCATTGATACATACAATTCTATAGAACACAAAGAAATTTGAATGTTCCAACTTTTGAAGGGTAGAAATGGTGAAAAATTTTTTCCAATTTTATGAACTTTTAACCATATTAAATTGTAGCAAATTGAATTCTGAACAAAAAATGTTCAGTGACTTTTTTGTCTAAAACGCACCTAAACGTCACAAATTGAGATTGAAATGTGACAGAAACAGACAAGAAAGTAGTATGATAAGATAGCTACTATAAATCCTGAGCGACCTTGGGAGAGTCATATAGTAATCAATTCTTATGTAAAATGAGCTGAGAAATCGAATGAAACCAGTCAAAAGTTTGTAACTTCAATGGTTATCAAGATAATTAGCAAAATAAGCCAGCAATCTGAATATTCCAACTTTAAATTTAAAGAGATATAAATTTTATAAAACTTAACATAAACTTTGAATAGAAGTACTAATGCATGTTTTCTGAATCAATTGAGTGGGAATGTTGTTCAAAATGTCAAATACATGATCATATTATTCGTACAGAGAATGTTATGCTGATAATTAGAAGAGAACATTCATATTGACTTCTTATCAAAACAGGTTAAATTCTATATAACAAGTAATAAACTGAAAACAAGAGGACTAAAGCATGTTTTCTGAATCAATTGAGTGGCAATGTTGTTCAGATTGTCGAAATTATGATTGTTTCATTGATACATACAATTCTATAGAACACAAAGAAATTTGAATGTTCCAACTTTTGAAGGGTAGAAATGGTGAAAAATTTTTTCCAATTTTATGAACTTTTAACCATATTAAATTGTAGCAAATTGAATTCTGAACAAAAAATGTTCAGTGACTTTTTTGTCTAAAACGCACCTAAACGTCACAAATTGAGATTGAAATGTGACAGAAACAGACAAGAAAGTAGTATGATAAGATAGCTACTATAAATCCTGAGCGACCTTGGGAGAGTCATATAGTAATCAATTCTTATGTAAAATGAGCTGAGAAATCGAATGAAACCAGTCAAAAGTTTGTAACTTCAATGGTTATCAAGATAATTAGCAAAATAAGCCAGCAATCTGAATATTCCAACTTTAAATTTAAAGAGATATAAATTTTATAAAACTTAACATAAACTTTGAATAGAAGTACTAATGCATGTTTTCTGAATCAATTGAGTGGGAATGTTGTTCAAAATGTCAAATACATGATCATATTATTCGTACAGAGAATGTTATGCTGATAATTAGAAGAGAACATTCATATTGACTTCTTATCAAAACAGGTTAAATTCTATATAACAAGTAATAAACTGAAAACAAGAGGACTAAAGCATGTTTTCTGAATCAATTGAGTGGCAATGTTGTTCAGATTGTCGAAATTATGATTGTTTCATTGATACATACAATTCTATAGAACACAAAGAAATTTGAATGTTCCAACTTTTGAAGGGTAGAAATGGTGAAAAATTTTTTCCAATTTTATGAACTTTTAACCATATTAAATTGTAGCAAATTGAATTCTGAACAAAAAATGTTCAGTGACTTTTTTGTCTAAAACGCACCTAAACGTCACAAATTGAGATTGAAATGTGACAGAAACAGACAAGAAAGTAGTATGATAAGATAGCTACTATAAATCCTGAGCGACCTTGGGAGAGTCATATAGTAATCAATTCTTATGTAAAATGAGCTGAGAAATCGAATGAAACCAGTCAAAAGTTTGTAACTTCAATGGTTATCAAGATAATTAGCAAAATAAGCCAGCAATCTGAATATTCCAACTTTAAATTTAAAGAGATATAAATTTTATAAAACTTAACATAAACTTTGAATAGAAGTACTAATGCATGTTTTCTGAATCAATTGAGTGGGAATGTTGTTCAAAATGTCAAATACATGATCATATTATTCGTACAGAGAATGTTATGCTGATAATTAGAAGAGAACATTCATATTGACTTCTTATCAAAACAGGTTAAATTCTATATAACAAGTAATAAACTGAAAACAAGAGGACTAAAGCATGTTTTCTGAATCAATTGAGTGGCAATGTTGTTCAGATTGTCGAAATTATGATTGTTTCATTGATACATACAATTCTATAGAACACAAAGAAATTTGAATGTTCCAACTTTTGAAGGGTAGAAATGGTGAAAAATTTTTTCCAATTTTATGAACTTTTAACCATATTAAATTGTAGCAAATTGAATTCTGAACAAAAAATGTTCAGTGACTTTTTTGTCTAAAACGCACCTAAACGTCACAAATTGAGATTGAAATGTGACAGAAACAGACAAGAAAGTAGTATGATAAGATAGCTACTATAAATCCTGAGCGACCTTGGGAGAGTCATATAGTAATCAATTCTTATGTAAAATGAGCTGAGAAATCGAATGAAACCAGTCAAAAGTTTGTAACTTCAATGGTTATCAAGATAATTAGCAAAATAAGCCAGCAATCTGAATATTCCAACTTTAAATTTAAAGAGATATAAATTTTATAAAACTTAACATAAACTTTGAATAGAAGTACTAATGCATGTTTTCTGAATCAATTGAGTGGGAATGTTGTTCAAAATGTCAAATACATGATCATATTATTCGTACAGAGAATGTTATGCTGATAATTAGAAGAGAACATTCATATTGACTTCTTATCAAAACAGGTTAAATTCTATATAACAAGTAATAAACTGAAAACAAGAGGACTAAAGCATGTTTTCTGAATCAATTGAGTGGCAATGTTGTTCAGATTGTCGAAATTATGATTGTTTCATTGATACATACAATTCTATAGAACACAAAGAAATTTGAATGTTCCAACTTTTGAAGGGTAGAAATGGTGAAAAATTTTTTCCAATTTTATGAACTTTTAACCATATTAAATTGTAGCAAATTGAATTCTGAACAAAAAATGTTCAGTGACTTTTTTGTCTAAAACGCACCTAAACGTCACAAATTGAGATTGAAATGTGACAGAAACAGACAAGAAAGTAGTATGATAAGATAGCTACTATAAATCCTGAGCGACCTTGGGAGAGTCATATAGTAATCAATTCTTATGTAAAATGAGCTGAGAAATCGAATGAAACCAGTCAAAAGTTTGTAACTTCAATGGTTATCAAGATAATTAGCAAAATAAGCCAGCAATCTGAATATTCCAACTTTAAATTTAAAGAGATATAAATTTTATAAAACTTAACATAAACTTTGAATAGAAGTACTAATGCATGTTTTCTGAATCAATTGAGTGGGAATGTTGTTCAAAATGTCAAATACATGATCATATTATTCGTACAGAGAATGTTATGCTGATAATTAGAAGAGAACATTCATATTGACTTCTTATCAAAACAGGTTAAATTCTATATAACAAGTAATAAACTGAAAACAAGAGGACTAAAGCATGTTTTCTGAATCAATTGAGTGGCAATGTTGTTCAGATTGTCGAAATTATGATTGTTTCATTGATACATACAATTCTATAGAACACAAAGAAATTTGAATGTTCCAACTTTTGAAGGGTAGAAATGGTGAAAAATTTTTCCAATTTTATGAACTTTTAACCATATTAAATTGTAGCAAATTGAATTCTGAACAAAAAATGTTCAGTGACTTTTTTGTCTAAAACGCACCTAAACGTCACAAATTGAGATTGAAATGTGACAGAAACAGACAAGAAAGTAGTATGATAAGATAGCTACTATAAATCCTGAGCGACCTTGGGAGAGTCATATAGTAATCAATTCTTATGTAAAATGAGCTGAGAAATCGAATGAAACCAGTCAAAAGTTTGTAACTTCAATGGTTATCAAGATAATTAGCAAAATAAGCCAGCAATCTGAATATTCCAACTTTAAATTTAAAGAGATATAAATTTTATAAAACTTAACATAAACTTTGAATAGAAGTACTAATGCATGTTTTCTGAATCAATTGAGTGGGAATGTTGTTCAAAATGTCAAATACATGATCATATTATTCGTACAGAGAATGTTATGCTGATAATTAGAAGAGAACATTCATATTGACTTCTTATCAAAACAGGTTAAATTCTATATAACAAGTAATAAACTGAAAACAAGAGGACTAAAGCATGTTTTCTGAATCAATTGAGTGGCAATGTTGTTCAGATTGTCGAAATTATGATTGTTTCATTGATACATACAATTCTATAGAACACAAAGAAATTTGAATGTTCCAACTTTTGAAGGGTAGAAATGGTGAAAAATTTTTCCAATTTTATGAACTTTTAACCATATTAAATTGTAGCAAATTGAATTCTGAACAAAAAATGTTCAGTGACTTTTTTGTCTAAAACGCACCTAAACGTCACAAATTGAGATTGAAATGTGACAGAAACAGACAAGAAAGTAGTATGATAAGATAGCTACTATAAATCCTGAGCGACCTTGGGAGAGTCATATAGTAATCAATTCTTATGTAAAATGAGCTGAGAAATCGAATGAAACCAGTCAAAAGTTTGTAACTTCAATGGTTATCAAGATAATTAGCAAAATAAGCCAGCAATCTGAATATTCCAACTTTAAATTTAAAGAGATATAAAATTTTTTATAAAACTTAACATAAACTTTGAATAGAAGTACTAATGCATGTTTTCTGAATCAATTGAGTGGGAATGTTGTTCAAAATGTCAAATACATGATCATATTATTCGTACAGAGAATGTTATGCTGATAATTAGAAGAGAACATTCATATTGACTTCTTATCAAAACAGGTTAAATTCTATATAACAAGTAATAAACTGAAAACAAGAGGACTAAAGCATGTTTTCTGAATCAATTGAGTGGCAATGTTGTTCAGATTGTCGAAATTATGATTGTTTCATTGATACATACAATTCTATAGAACACAAAGAAATTTGAATGTTCCAACTTTTGAAGGGTAGAAATGGTGAAAAATTTTTCCAATTTTATGAACTTTTAACCATATTAAATTGTAGCAAATTGAATTCTGAACAAAAAATGTTCAGTGACTTTTTTGTCTAAAACGCACCTAAACGTCACAAATTGAGATTGAAATGTGACAGAAACAGACAAGAAAGTAGTATGATAAGATAGCTACTATAAATCCTGAGCGACCTTGGGAGAGTCATATAGTAATCAATTCTTATGTAAAATGAGCTGAGAAATCGAATGAAACCAGTCAAAAGTTTGTAACTTCAATGGTTATCAAGATAATTAGCAAAATAAGCCAGCAATCTGAATATTCCAACTTTAAATTTAAAGAGATATAAATTTTATAAAACTTAACATAAACTTTGAATAGAAGTACTAATGCATGTTTTCTGAATCAATTGAGTGGGAATGTTGTTCAAAATGTCAAATACATGATCATATTATTCGTACAGAGAATGTTATGCTGATAATTAGAAGAGAACATTCATATTGACTTCTTATCAAAACAGGTTAAATTCTATATAACAAGTAATAAACTGAAAACAAGAGGACTAAAGCATGTTTTCTGAATCAATTGAGTGGCAATGTTGTTCATTCTGTTGAGCTACCCTGTACTTCTACATTTTACATAATTGGATCATTCATTATTCATAAAAAATTCGTTAATTAACTTAGCCTAATTGTTTTTGAAAGACAACCTGTAGCCTTCCAACATAAGCCACCTCAACCTCACCAAAAGACTCAGTAACTTTATGACTAAGTTAGAAGTCAGTCCTCAATGATGAAATCAATACAGTAATGTCTGAGCATTGATGTAGAGAACATGCAAGTTATAGAAAACCTGGAAAGATGATATAGCAATTATTATAGTAATAATGATTTATTGATATTCAGATCTATCAGGACAGTCGGCGAGTGTCCCGCAAGAGCATATCGAGTTAAGAGCGACTTCAGACAAACTGTTTCGTTCTGACAAATTGCTTTCAGAATTCCAGTTTTAAGAGGAGTGAGCTACAATAATCCAAAGGAGCACCTTCACCGCTTCAATGAGAGAGCAAGAGTTGTATGTTCCCAAATATTGACTTGGTGAGTTATTAGATACATAGACATTTCTATTCAAAAGCCAAGGTTAGTCGTTAGTTTAAAAAGTTAGATGAGTACATAGAGATTAAGGAAGTTAGTGAAATAACGAAATAATCCCGCAGTTAACCAACTTTAAAAACTAAGTTTATTCTTTAGTTTTTAAGGGACAAAGGTTGATTTATTGGTGAAGCTTGAATTAGAAAGTACAGCAATATATCAACTGAAATAATATAGCTACCCAACCTAACGGTCATATTTCAGTAACAGTGGTAGTTTAGAATGTAACAATGAAAATCAATACGTGCACTTTCAGAAAAATCTCCCTATACTCATCCCATAAATAAATAAACAACAAATAAACCCTGTACTTTTCTACAATAAAAATACTCTACTTACCATTCAAATTTAGCCTACAGGGCTCTCTGGATTTACACTGAAGCTGATGCTAAGATAATTTTTGTTATTATTTCAACTTCATAAAACTTGGCTATATCATAAATTCAAGTGAAATTAATATAACTAAAGCATGTTAACGTACCATTAGCCAAATATTTGCCTATTTTTGCACTTCAATTAAATTGTATCCGAAAATTTTCAAAGCTAGAACGCAACTCAGTTCTCACATGAATCATTCCATTTCATTCAAGTTCAAGATGATTGATTAGAAAACAAATAGATTTGTAGAGAGGAAAAGCTGTTTTGGAAAAATAACAAGCTTGTAGGGGCGCCACAATCGATTCAATGTCGTCATTGATCACGTGATGATGAATGACGTCAAATGACCTTGATTTGCGACCAAAACGACCGGCGATCAACACGACTGGCGATCAACACGACTGGCGACCAACACGACTGGCGACCAACCGGATACGATCCGTTATTTTTGGCACCTTACTAGAAGCTTGGTTATATGATATTATTATTATTATTGTATATTATTATTATATTATTATTGTATTACAGCATCATTATAGTTAACTTCAGTATCTCTTCTACCCTACTATGTGTTAACTCTGACAAGGTTCAGAACTTGATTATCAGCTATAACAGAAGACTCACTATGAATGAGAGGAAAGAAGCAGTTTCTGGGCTCCACCCTGGACACATGCCTGAATTGGTCCCAGCATATTCACATTGTTGCTGGCAAGCTGAAGAAGGGATTAGAAAGTTAAAGTCCTGATTAGAACTCTCTTCTTGATTAGAAAGTTAGTCTTGTGTTAGCTTGGATGTTTTAAAGGTGATATACTATGCTCACATCCATTCCCATTTGTTGTATGCCACAATACTTTGGGGTTCTAGAGCTTATAGTAGCAGACTTTTTAGTATTCAGAGAAAGGCTATCAGACTGATGTGTGGCCTACCCAAGCAATCGCGGTGTGAAGAGCAGTTTAAGCTTCTGGGAATATTGACTTTAATGTTTGTTCAACAGAGCTTAATTTATGAAGGAGAATTTGGAGCATTTTGTGGAACAGGGGGTAATCAACAGGCATTACACTAGAAATAGAGGCAACTTGAGTAGTCTACTTATCAATATACCTATTCTAGTACACAAAAACATTTCTATTCTTTTCCATAAAATTGTTCAATTCAGTTCCAGAAAGCCTCAGGAATAAGGAGAATAGAATGTTAAAACCTCAAATCAATCGTTTTTTGGCAATCAACCTTTGTACAAAATAGAAGATTTTTATATGTTAGCTAGGAATATGTTGTTATATTAAGTTATAAGTTGAAAATACAAGTGATAAAGGATACTGATAGCTTATTGACAGTGCTACTTACTAATATCTTTGTACCGTACTTTGTATGAAATTTTGTATTTTTTATTTGATGCTTGTATTTTATCTGATGCCCTCAGATAAGGCTACATAAATTTCATTCTATTCTATTCTATCACACATTAGGTTGGTTAGGTTGAATACTCAAATATTCCCATGCTCCAAGTCACAATTATTTTGCTTTGGTTGCGTGCCCCAGCATTTTGAATATTTTCCACCAAAACCTCCACCTCGAAATCGGAGTACAAATTCTTGGAACCACCGCAACGAATTTGCAATGCATTGGTCTGCGCAAGGCTTGAGTCGTGCAAACGAAAATGGTTCTGCCGCAGAAGTAAGCAGATATTGGGGCTGACGGTTGTTCGTTATGCTCTGCACCAGCAAAATCGTACCTTAACTGAGCAACCAAGCACAATAAATTAAGGTGGCCGAGGTTGTGGTCTACATTGAGCTATATGCAGATCAATACAAAATGTAGATCTTACTTCTTCAGCAAGCAGTGTTACACCTATTTTTTTGACAAACCTGTCAGCCATTGCACATTGAGGACAAGTTGCGCGGGAGTTTGAATTTTCAATGGAAGAAAATTGGGAAACAGCTATCAGTTAATTTACAAATAATTCCTTCAGAATAATTTTTGAGTGATGAAATTTAACCTTCTTGTCATTTATGATGCATTTGATTATTTTAGAAGGCTATTGCTGTTTTTCCAACTTGTAAATTATAGTAATTGTGTTATGAATTACTTGGCACATAGGCTACCTACTTACAGTAGGTATAGAAGTACAATTTCGATTGTTGGTACAGGTACCTACAAGTTAAAAACTTATTTTGTAGTGTGTTTATTAACATCAATAGCACCTAATCTATTATCCTATCATCAGTAGTTGGGTGATGTTGTCTATCCATTAAGTTATTTATGGCATCTAAAAAGATACCATCAATACAGTATCACAGCCTATTCTTCAAATAGCATGACAATATAAGTTGTAGTCTACTGAGTTGTCAACAATTCTACTACTTTTTCAAACAATAAATGACTTGATAAGCTAAGAATTTATTATTTGGACTTATTTTACTTCAAGACTTCTAAAGATAGAAACTCTGTTGCCCATTGATATATATATATTTCTGCTCTTCTGAAAGATATCAGCACTTCTTTGTGCTTTGAAAAATGTGATAAAGATTTTTGAATGGAATTTAAACTTCAATTTTGGCTCTAAACAATATAAGTTACCTGTAGGCTATAAGTTGTTGGTACTATATAATTATGATGAACCATATAAGTTACCTAATTATTATTGAACAGCCTGGAGCCTGTAACATAAAATTGTCAATGAGATACCTTTGAACTCATTGACTTTTGATGATACCAATACCAAAGACACTAAATTCCTAAGAAACAGTATTTTTATCACTGACAAAATGTTACAGGAAAATTTAGAATATAAGCCCCTGCCATGATTCAATGACTCCAGTGTAAGCTTTAATGGAACAAAATTTTAAGAGATTATTGAGTTTAACAAGATTTATTTAATCCAAGGTTGTCAATGCAAAATTTTCTTATAATCTCAAATCTACATAAATAGATTATCACCTACATAAAATTCATAAACAAAAATACTGTTTCTTAGGTATTTAGTGTCTTTGGTATTTGTATCATCAAAAGTCAATGAGTTCAAAGGAATCTCATTGATAATTTCATGTTACAGGCTCTAGGCTGTTCAATAATAATCAGGTAACTTATATGGTTCAACATAGTTATGTAGTACCTATAACTTATAGCCTACAGGTAACTTATATTGTATAGAGCAAAAATTGAAGTTTAAATTCCATTCAATAATCTTTATCACATTTTTCAAAGCACAAAGAAGTGCTGATATATTTCAGAAGAGAAGAAATATATATATATATATATATATCAATGAGCAACAGAGTTTCTATCTTTAGAAGTCTTAAAGTGAAATAAGTCAAAATAATAAATTCTTAGCTTATCAAGTCATTTATTGTTTGAAAAAGAAGTAGAATTGTTGACAACTCAGTAGACTACAACTTACAGTGTCATGCTATTTGAAGAAAAGGCTGTGGTACTGTATTGATGGTATCTTTTTAGATACCATCTTTTTAGATAACTTAATGGATAGACAACATCACCCAACTACTGAAGATAGAATAATAGATTAGGTGCTATTGATGTTAATAAACACACTACAAAATAAGTTTTTAACTTGTAGGTACCTGTACCAACAATCGAAATTGTACTTCTGTACCTACTGTAAGTAGGTAGCCTATGTGCCAAATAATTCATAACACAATTACTATAATTCACAAGTTGGAAAAACAGCAATAGCCTTCTAAAATGATCAAATGCATCATAAATGACAGGAAGGTTAAATTTCATTGCTCAAAAATTATTCTGAAGGAATTATTTGTAAATTAACTTATAGCTGTTTCCCCATTTGCTTCCATTGAAAATTCAAACTCCCGGGCAACTTGTCCTCAACATGCAATGGCTGACAGGTTTCTCAAAAAAATAGGTGTAACAATGCTTGCTGAAGAAGTACGATCTCCATTTTGTATATAGCTCAATGAAATAGACAAACGGAGTACCAACCTAACGAAAAAAGGCCGTAACCTGGTTTCATACTGCTATCCAAACGAGTGTTTTCTCCAATTGTTATTGTTTAGCTCAGTGGTGGTCTAGATTGCTCATCACTTTTATTTAAGGTTATGTTTGTCTATGTCTATACGTCACTTATCCAATTACATTTTTATCACACGCTTTTTGAGCAACAATTAGAATGTCTGGGCGTTATGTCCATCTAATCACAGTTATTACATTCTTATTCCTGTTTAAATCCAGTTTTTGTTTATACGAAGATCAGATTGGGAAATTTGATTGGTAAGTACAAAGTACATTACTTTGATTGGTTAGTACAAATTGAATTACTGCAGGTTTTTAGATCTGTTTCAGACACTAAGATTTTTGGACGTCCGGTTTCTGTTTACCTGATGAATTTTACTAGCCTAAATGAGCGTGGCGAACATATTATGATGTTCGCGGAGACATATAATTTATTTCCCAAGTACCAAGTTCCCATCAACCCAGAAAAATTTATGTACTAGCCTAACTTAGCGAACAAAAACAGGACTTTTAAAATTGTTGTGTGTGGAAAGGGGCTTATTGAAATGAATTTCCATGAGGTAGAAAGAATGAAAACCCTGTTTAGTCAATTCGAAGGATACAGTACTCTCTAAAATTATACAAATTAGCCTACGGCCTACTTGCTTACAAATAAAGAAAATCGATTAGATAATAAATTAATCACAATATTTAAAATACTTCAATACTCAATTATAATTATCAGGGGACCGAGCTCTGAACTTTAGCTAAGTCTGTGACCGCTCTGTCACATTGTTGCATAGGCCTAGTTGTTAAATAATGGTAGAATAGAAAAAGAATGGTGAACAAGGTCACGTCATCATTTTTTTACGTAACATGATTTGATCAGAATCGTTGTTTCGATCTTTATGAACGTTGTAAGTTAATATGTTCTATTCATATTCAATGTACTCATCATTAGCCTATTTATAATAAATAAATTGAACATTTATTTTGCTTTAAACCCTACAAAGTTGAGTTAGGTACTAATACTTGGAATCATTCATAGGCCTAACTAACATCAAGTCAGACATCTTCAAGAAGTAAAAAACAGTATTTTAAGTATAAAAATGTATTTCCTCTGTGAAGTAGGCTAGTTCCACCTCACCCTCGACCAGCCGAGTTTTTCATCCTCCATAACGGCTCCCATTCAGTCATTTCTCTGTCCAATTTCTCTCTCTAGTCGTGAAACGTATCCGGCCCATTTTCATTTTCTTGTGACTGCAGTGACATCTTCCATCTAGACTTGACTTTTATTATCTAAGTAAGTTAGATTTTTTGCATTCCGTAAATATTTGGAACGCTTCTCTCCTTAGATCATTAATACTCTAGACTTGATATTAGAGGAGATCGTTTGAATCAAACATGTGATTCGATTTTGACGTCACAGAGTGGTTAAAAAGCTTTCAGATGTTTGCTTAATATCCAGAACAACAAAGCACCTGGCATTGATGGCATCCTGCCTGAATTTGGGAAGAACCTGGGTGGTAAGGCTGTCAAATGGCTCTCCGAGTTTTTCTCAGATGTGATTAAGATCTGCAGGCTTCCACCGGAGTGGAAAGAGTCCAAGGTAATAGCAATCCTAAAGCCTGGAAAACAACCTGATAAAGCAAAAAATTACAGGCCATTATCTCTTCTCCGTGTGCTGCTCAAGCTTTTTGAAAGGGTTATCTTAGCGCGCATCTCTCCTGATGTTGAAATTCATCTACCCCTTGAGCAGGCTGGCTTCCGTCAGAAAAGGAGCTGCACTGACCAGGTGCTGGCCCTCACAACTCATATTGAAAGGGGGTTCCAAAATAAGCTCAAAACAACAGCAATATTTGTGGACTTGACAGCTTGCCTTTGACACAGTGTGGAAGTCTGGCCTGCTCCTGAAACTGGGGAAGTTGTTCAGATGTACTCAACTTGTAAAATTATTTGACAGTCTTTTGTCAAATAGAATCTATAGAGTGTATTTGGAGGACCAATGAGCAGGAAGAAGGTGCTGAACAATGGGGTCCCACAGGGGTCAGTCCTGTCTCTAGTTCTATTTAATATCTATACATCAGACATCTCAACCACTAGAAGCAAAAAATTCATGTACGCAGATGACATTGCCCTTGCAGCCCAGGCAGCTACTATTGAGGAGACTGGCAGAGTTCTCCAGGCAGACATTAACATCTTGGCGAATTATCTGCGGTACTGGGGCTTGAAGCCAAACCCAAGCAAAACCAACATCACCTCATTCCATCTGAATAATCAGCAGGCCCATGTAACACCCATGGTAAATTTCTGTAATAGCAGGATTCAACTCAATTACCATCCCAGCTATCTTGGAATCACTTTGGATAGAGCACTCATTTTCCAAGAACATCTAGGAAAGCTGAAAAAGAAACTGTTCTCCAGAGTAAATCTCCTCCAGAGACTAGCCGGTTCCTCATGGGTTAGCAGAGCTGATACATTGAGGACAGCGGCTATGGCTCTTGTTTACAGTGCTGCAGATTATGGTGCCCTTGTCTGGATGAGCAGCTGCCACACACGCCAGGTGGTTGTGGCATTGAACAGTGCAATGCTTACAGTTGCAGGATGTCTGATGCCAACTGAGACTGACTGGCTCCCTGTGCTGTGTAACATCCCACCCCCACAGCTTAGGAGAGAGGAGATGGCAGGCAGGGAGATGAGAAGAATTTGTGAGATGCCAGATCTTCCGATACACAAGGATTTACAGCTTGGCCACCCTACTCCTCTGCGGCTTAAATCCAGAAAGCCTATATGGTTATTCCACCAGCAAAATGCAAATTCCCTCCCAATTATGCAAAAGTGGGCTGAGACCTGGCAATCTTCATCAGTTAGAAACAAAGAGCTGGTCACAGATCCCGCTAAGAGAGTGGATGGATTTGGGCTGCCACGGCGACAGTGGGTGACCCTGAACCGTTTCAGGACTGGGCAAGGGAGGTGCCAGAATAGTATGTACCGGTGGGGCTTTGCAGATTCCCCTCTGTGTGAATGCGGAAAGATACAAACCATGGACCACATTCTAGTGGCTTGTCCTGCTACACGATTTCTTGGAGGGCTGCAAAAACTACATCTGGTTGATGACGAAGCCATACTCTGGCTGAATGACCTGAATTTTAATGTCTAATTTTAACTATTTTGACAATTCCGGCGAAATCTGACGGAATTCTATTTTCATTCAATGTTGGTACTGCTTCACCAAACTATATATATATATATATATATATATATATATATATATATATATATATATAGATAGATAGATAGATAGATGTTTGCTTCAGTATGAATGGTCCAAGCTTCTCTCCATTGTCAACTTGGATTACGTAATGGATTCGAGTTCGAGTTGGCTACTTGTTCTGCAAATAGGTCCATTTCTGCGCACCGTTAGTAGGCCTATGTGAGAGTCGGCAACACATAGGCTATGATCTGAGTATCTTGGCTCTGTATGCTATTTATTTTTTATGGTATATTTGAGCAGCAACAAACAGCTTTTTTTATACGCTACTTCTCTTCTTGTTATCAAATAAAAACACTGAGGTAAATAAGATAAATTACTCCCTGCGCCCAACTTAGAACTTTTCCATCTAGATCTATTACTCCTGGAGCTGCATTTGACATACGGCTGGTCTTTTTAGGACTGATTCCAAGTCCAGCAGCTCTCTTACTCACCTTCAACAACTCCCATGTATTAGCTTCAGTTCCCTCAGTGACTACATTGTAGTACTACATAATCAACAAATCGCAGGTGATTCAGATTTTTTCTCTGATCAAAATTCATTTTCTCTCTAACTTTCCTGTTCCTGAAGAGCTGAATTGAAGAATAAAGTAGGTCTATATATAGTGGAACAATTGAAGAATATACTCGCAGTATAATTTCCTCATGAATTCGATATATTGATAATTATAGACAAATTCCTGATTTTTTCCTGCTTCTAAATAGCTTTAAACGCCCTTTTTGAGGCTCAATCTCGTATGTTGTCCTGTGGAAAGTGCAGGGCAGACCATCTTCTTAATAACCCTCAAAGCCTTTTATTGACTACCTTTTTCAAATTATTGTTTTCAGACATTTCATTTCTTGCCACAAAATTTTCAGAAAGGATTCGTAAAGCTTGTTATAAATATTGTTTTTCTTGTTACAGGAGGCAGAGATTCGTTGGTAAATTGAAATTCTCCGTTTTGGATTCCAAGTCAAATGTTAAGAAAATCTTTGTTGCGACAGAAGAAAATGTAGTTGCGGCACTCTCTATGAAAACAGGTAAAACTTAACTGCTAGTAAAATAAAATATAAATAATGTATTAATTGCATTCTTCTTAGAAAGTACCTGATCAGTGATCAGGTAATGAGTCCGTATTCATAGAAAATGAGAATTTACAATAACTATAGGGTAACATCTCAATATTATTCGAAAACAACTTGAAATCACCTACTTAATTTTTTCTTATTGATAGCTGAAGCACAGACTAGAGAATCATTTCCATATTTTGCGGCTCAAGTATAACCAAGAATAAACCCGTCATTGGATCTTTCTGTTAATTTCCATTTGTACAAACAATAGCGAATCGTTCAATATTAGAATTGCATGTTTTGTTTTCATATGTAACCACTAACAAAAGTATCTTCACTACCTTGATTTTTTAAAAATGAATGATTCTACCTCGGGACTTCTTTGGACAGTAAAATGCCATCATCCGATTAGGATTAGGACGTTGAACAACTATTTTCACAGTTTTTAATGTATAATTATTTGAAAAACAGATTATTTCACTTCGTGGACTTCAGGACTTCTGTAGAGAGAAAATTGTACTTATCTAACTAGGATTCCACTTGAAACAAGTCTTCCAACAATTTTTTATTGTATCATTACCAAAAAACTATCACCTACGAACAAGTTTCATAAACTTAGTAGATAGTTGAGTAGTAGTAATTTTTCTTTCCAATTTTATTCCCATCACAGTAGTTTTTTTTAAGTATGAGAAGTAATAAAAAAAACAATTATTCAAATTTTTATTGTTCCTTATTCATTATTTGCATATTCTTCTCTGTTCTAGGTGAGCTGACATGGAGACAGGTCTTGGAGAAAGGGCCGCAAGGTGAAATAAAATTCATGCATGCTGATTCTGAAGTGATAACTGTAAGTGGAAATGGTCCATTCATTGTAAGAGGATGGAATCTGGCAAACGGCTATTCACATTTCGAGTGGATCTCTTTCAACGATGCGTAAGTTTAACAAAAATCAATACAACTGCAAGTAAAATATTCGAGAAACTCCAGAATTTTCAGACCTGTTCTATCTTGTCATAAGTTACTATTGCCTCTCTAGGACATCTTTAGCTTGACAAGATTGTCAGGTGGATCTATGAATAACAATGAAAAATGTAATCTTTATTCACTAAATTGATTGACAAACAAAAAACTAAAAAATTAATTCAATTATAATTTTAAGCCCTTTTATCGATTTTAATTTTTTATTGGTGATTTTTTTAGTGCTAGATAATTAATGAAAGAACTTTGATGTTGTCACAAATCAACATTATTTCTAATAGAATACTATTAAAAATTGGAAATTATACAGAAACATGTTTTCATGTGTACTCACATCCTCAGCTGTGTGAGTGCACATGAAAACATGTTTCTGTATAATTTCTAATTTTTAATAGTATTCTATTAGAAATAATGTTGATTTGTGACAACATCAAATTTCTTTCATTTTGGAAAAATTCCACTACATCAACATTCAATCAACAAATTTCATGCTAGATAATTCTCATCATCAATGTGGCTCCTCTTCTACTATTTAATTATCAAGACATTTGTGCAGATCGGAATATCAATAAAATATTTCATATAGCCTAACTTAATTGAAATTCAATCTTACAATATTTTTTAGAGAGTGCAGTATTGTTTGTGAGATTCTATAAAAATTGTGAAAATGGATGTTATGGACCAATAATAATAATAATGAAATCATTTCTTTATTTCTGTCTTATTTTTTCAGGGATGAACCACATGAAAATGTGTTATGGACATATCATCATGGCAAACTGTATAAGGTTGTAATGCTAGATTCACAGCAAGTTGCTCGAATCATTTCGTATAATGTGCGGTCGGGCGGCCAACTAGCTGCATACACTGTCAACATTCCAGGATTTTCAAGGAAGTAAGATATAACATTTCTCATATTATGTATATAAATAGAATTTTATATGAACATTTGTTGTTTTCATGTAATTTTCTCTTTGGTTGGTATTTTATTAGACTAAAATATTCAACAGATTGACTGATTCATCAATATTCAACTGGCAACTAGCTTGTAGGTCTAGGCCCTTCATGGGCTGTTGAGCCATTGACAGAATACTCAACAGATGGCATATACTATCACCTTTGATCTGACTGATCAAAATTTATCTGTTATTCTATTGAAGGGGTTTTATTCGAAAGCAATCCACCTGTACTACTTATTCTGCTGGAGTGCTTTTAGAGATTCAATACTTTACTGATTATTATAGGATTAAGTTAGATATAATATAAATCGAAAAGTTCAAATTTTCAATGAATGTATGAATCTAGTCTCAACGCTCTCAATAAGTGTGAATCTTATTGAAATTACATAATATCAACTTCTATGAATCTTCATGGTCTAACTTTTGAAATTTGTCACTAATTCACGATGGTTATAATAATGTTCTAGAGTAGTAGTTTTTTTTACTTAAGAGCTGAAGATAGCCTGGCCTGAATAATTAAGAAGTTAAATGTTTTGCAGTCGAAATACACAGTTACTCCATCTTGAACTTTTCACACCATTCTCCAATACATATAAAACAATTTTTCATACATAGTTATTCTTTCTGTAAGTTGAAAATCATCTGAGATTAATAATTATTCAGCTTGTTTTAATTTTATATGAATGTAAAAACGGTTTCTCAATAAGCATATATAAAGAAAATGTAAAACCGAAGTCAGTGTTTAATGGCGTTGATAATCTACTGTGAAGCACCTTTCGAATGCATTTGATGCAATTTTTTACATTAGCATCATACTGATTTTGAGGTTTTGGGGAAAGCCAAAGGAGTTTTATCAGAACATACTTTATCCTATCAAAAAATCAAGTTCTCATGTGTATCAGAGTTACTCTTACTTTGAGAAAGTTTCTTATCAATTAAATTTTAACGAAATAATTATGCTGAACAGTTCATTGTTCATATGATTTAGATGTGTTGATGTGATACTAGATGAAGGGCTCCTCTTTCAATTTGTATTCATGTAAAAATCTAGGGCTCCATTACGTTGCCTTCTCAAGCATATGTTCTGTAAGTGCCATACAACAGGTCGAAACTTGAGTTACTACCATGTAAGTAAAACAAAAAAATCTTTTTAAAAGTATTTCTATATAAGTTGGTATATGTACTGTGTATCATATTTGAATTCAGTATTTACATTGCTCAACGAATAAATGCATTTATTGGGATATTGTTTCAATTTCACGAGTTTAAAATCTGTAATTCCTGTTTCTAGGTGCAAAGCGATTGGTATAAATCTGGTGTGTCTCTCGAAAAATGGTGAGCTGAAAGGAGTTACCGTTGTCAATTCACAATTCTTCAATCTGGATGTGAGTGCTGAAACCAAAGGAGCAAACTGCGAGCTTCTCAGTGTCGACAGCTCGTCGGATCTTCCTGTATTTGCTATTGGCTGCGAAAAGTCGAAACTTTTAGTCGCAATTAAGGACAATACGTTCAGAGCACTATCAGAAACAGTCCCGATATCGGCTGGAGTTTCTGTTACTCAACATGTCAGTGGGACTCATCTGATAGTTCTTTCCAAACAGATTGATGGGGTCAGTAATAATTTATTTCTCCAATGTCTCATGAAAATTAATTATTCAAGTTTGTAGATATCTAGCTTTCCTTCTGGTCATCTGAAAACAACGATTCATTTAGCTCAATCCCATTCTAGTGAATAATTCGTTCTTTCATAATTTATTGTTATTATAATTTATTTTTTAAGTTATTTTTTCATAATTTATTTCATAAGTTATTGGTTAGCAAAATAACTTTTGTTATTCTAATGAGTCCATGCTCATAAAATGAGTGTTACCGTTCCATTTCATAATTTTGTTCAATTAAATTTATCTGTATTCAAGTTAATTTATTTGGCTTGATGTAGAGTAGATCTAGTCAACTTTTGGAATAAAATCATTAAACACACACATCTGATACCTCAAATAAGCATACGTAATGCCAATTTAATAATTGTTTTATGTGAAAAAAAACTTTAACAATTATTGGAAAAATCCAATTCAATAGGCCTACATTCTTGATCAGGTATCTTCTTTACTCGAATCCTCCATATAATATAATTTGATCGATCTCAGGTGAATCAAGTGTGAGAAATAGCAAAAACATACTGCCTAATATAAACTAGTTACTAGCTGAGCGTTTTATTTATTAGCTTTTCAATTCTAGAAACTCAGTTTTCCCACAGTTGTAATTTTTGATACCTAGTTCTGTTAATTTTACAGCCGGTTGCTGGTCATATCTGTATCACTGTGTGACATTTATTACTTGAATTTTTTAATCAATTAATATATTTCGCAATTAAGGTCTTGGGTGTGTCAAATACTAGCATAAATAATCTGCTTTTTCGAAATCCATAGAATCCTAGTCTGGTTTTCTTGGTGTGATTGAATCCAATATGAAATGATGTCTTAATTGCAGGTCATCAAAGTGAGTGGAAAAGTTTTGGAAACAGATCAACCAGTCGAAGATATACAGTCCAGTTTCCAATCGTCATCACCGTTGTCCGATATTGAAACGTCCAACTCTTTGTGCACTCTCAGACGGGATAGAAGTGTTTCCTGCCAAATTTTGCTTTCTACTGTCGATCACTCAATTCTATTTGCACAAACTTCAAGTAAGAAGCATGAGTAATACTTTCAATTTATCACATACCGTTTATAATTTCCAAAGTTCATAATACTTCGAAAATACAATCGGTTTAAACTTAATAAAAATCACTTTTAAATGGAAAACTTTTACTTACATTGTACGAGGATAATTTTTGACTTACCCTCGCAGTAACTAGTTTCGACCGGCTGTGGTGGTCATGAAGATGTTTAAAAGTGATTTTTATTAAGTTTTAATTTAAAAGTAGAAAAAAGAATGGTTACACAATACCATAATCTGTTTGTATTCATATACCGCACACTGTTCTGTTCTCGTGTAAACTGATTGTATTCTTATACCATGTTTATTTTCAAACATGGAAAATAACGTAACCACTCCAGAATTCAATAGTCGACACATTATTGGCAATTACCTATATTTTTACTTTCCTTGCCCTACCTATAGGTAAGGAAAGTATTGTTTTCCAAAGAAATTAAGGTACCCCAAATTCAGTTTTCTATCCGTTTCAAGGTCCCCTGAGTCCAAAAAAGTGGTTTTTGGATATTGGTCTGTGTGTGTGTGTATGTGTGTTTGTGTGTGTGTATATATGTGTGTGTGTATGTATGTGTGTGTGTGTGTGTATGTATGTGTGTGTGTATGTCTGTATACACTATATCTCGATCCCTAATTGACCGATTGACTTGAAATTTTGAACTTAAGATTCTTATACCATGATGACCCGACTCGAAGAAATTAAAAAAAAAATCATCGAAAATATGCCAAAAATGGTGTTTTTCACGATTTTCACGAAAACGGCTCTAACGATTTTTCTTTAAATCATACTCGAAATAGTCCTATATTAGCCCTATCGACTGCCATGCGTTCCTAGCAAAATCGTATCGTTCCTATCGTATCGTTCCTAGCAAAATTGCATAAGATCCGCAGCATTGTTGAGAATAATGGATTTTGCAATATTTCGATTAGTAATTGACCGATTGACTTGAAACTTTGAACTTAAGGTTCTTATACCATGAGGACCCGACTCTAAGAAATCCAAAGAAATTCATCGAGAAATGGCGGATAATATGCCAAAAATGGTGTTTTTCACGATTTTCTCAAAAACGGCTCTTACGATTTTTCTCAAACTCATACCCGAAATAGTCCTACATAAGCCCTATCGACTCCCAAGAGTCTCATTCCTGGTAAAATAGCAGAAGATCAAAACCATTGTTGAGGGAAATGGATTTTTATCTCAATTTTCTCAAAAATGTCTCATACGATTTTTTTACAAATTGGCGCACTACATAGTCCTTAAAGCTCTATCAACTGGCATATGTCCCCTTCGAGTAGGATTATCAGGGGCGCCACCCAACACTTGAAAATTTAGAAAAGTCTGTAGATAGGCAACCCGCACTACATTAATGTATCTGTATATAGGCCACCCGCACTACATGGCTCGGTAAGTGGAGTTCGAGCAACGCGGGCAGCGCGCTTGACGCTCGTGTACAAAAAGTGTATCAATGCCATTCCGTCATTCTCGCTATCGAGGCAATCCGCGTCAGGGTTTAAGAAGACAAAATCACATTTGAAAGAAGTATTAGTGTTTCATAATAATAATTATTAGTAAAATACCAGAGTAATGGAATCGATTGATCCATTATCGATTCCACCTCTTTGATCCGTTATATTGGAGTACTACAGACCAGAAAATCTACTTTCATTCAAAATCCAAGTCAATTCGGTAGCCGAAGCGCCGATAGGCGCGAGGCATCATGCTTGTAAAAATTTCAAATCACACAAAAGATGAGCCGAAGCCCCGGTAGGCGCGAGGCGTTAACGGCGAGTGAAAATTTCACTATAGAAATATCTATAATAGTCTAATTTCAATTTATAGTCTATTGCATATTATATGAAATTTGCACTCGCTGGTGACTAGGTATAGATACAAGATACTTGTAGGTTGTAGGCCTATTAGGCCTACGCAAATATGAATGGCAAGGAAAGTTGTGTGAGTGTACCACACCAGATTTTTACTTTTGTGTTGGTGATATTGTGGTAATCATCCATTGGCGCGCCATCAAAAGTAACACATTGGGGCGCGCTAGCTACCTCAGTTGCCCATTTTTCAAATTTCAATAACTAATTTTTTCGATTTTTTCAAAGTTTTTCAAGAGTAAGGTTTTGTAGTATATTTTTTATCATAACTTCAAATGAATGAGAGCAACTATTGTTTTGTCCCAGAAAAAAAAATTGTACTAGGTGGGGCAGAGCCGAGTGACGAGTAATATTTTTGAAAATTTTATCAGTTAAATGGCGGCCATCTGCAGCAATCGCGTTAGTATCGCAGCAGTATCGCGTTAGCTCTCGAACAGTGAAGACGTACGTAGTGTAGAAGTAGAAGTAGTGAGTCAGCAGTTAGTTGTTCACAGTAAAAGTGGAACAAAAACATTGCATCGAAATTCGGTTAACAACCGCCGTATCTATGCCAGCTAAGTGACCTACTTTCGCGCGGCCTTGTATTTTTCGTTCGCGTTTCGCATTTCTGCGGTCGCGAGGGCCAATTACGAGGTCCTTCCGAAAAGTATGTTCGCAAATTACGGAAAATGACAACGTCAAGTGGGAATTTGTTAAAACTACCCAGTTTTCTTGCGCCCGAGTTTGAAGAGCAAGAAAACGTGGAAAATAAAAACGAGATCATGGACACCACCAACACAACTGTGATCCAGTGTTCACCGGATCGTTATATAAAATCTAATAAGCTCCAATCTGCAGCAGAGACGGCGCTCTTCCTCGCCTGGAAGGAGTCGGATGAGAATAGGAAGCAGTTAGAGAAGAGCAACGCAGATCTTATGCGGAAAATTGAAGATTTGGAATCACGATTCACGAAAATCGAACACAACATCAATATCCAACAGCCAAGCAGTCCAGTAGTTGTCGAGAACTACTCAACAAACGAAGAGGAGTTGGCAAAAGAGACAGAGTGGATCAGAGTTCGCAACAAACGTGTTACAAAGAAGAGGAAACTGAATAACACCTTGTCTCCTGAGCCGAAGAAAGAGCCTGCTGGTAGTAATCGCCAGGTAAATAAAATCGTTGCAACTGAAACGTCCAACGTTAATGAAGAAAATAAAAGAAAAAGGAAAAGTCACCTCCACCCATCATAGTAGACGGTATCAAGAGTTTGGATACTCTCTTGAAGAGCCTGAAAAAAGTGTCAGCAGCTGAAAAATTCAGGATAAAGCTCTTGAGTAAAGAGTCTTTCAAAGTAAATGCGATAGACTCAGAAGCATATCGTAATATTACGAAAGGATTGATAAATGATGGCCATAACTGGCACTCATATGAAAACAAACAGTCCAGACCAATAAGAGTGATGGTAAAAAAACTCCATCACTCCTGCAACACAGAATCCATAAAGGATGACTTGAAGGCAAAAGGATTGCAAGTATTAGAGGTAGTAAATAAGCTAAAGTGGAAAACCAAAGAGCCATTAGACATGTTCATGGTTTCATTCAGTTCAGAGGAGAATATAAAAAAGTGTTTGAACTTGGAAATATTCTGGGTTGTAAAGTGGAGGTTGAGGCATTGAAAAAAACAATCTAATACCACAGTGCAAAAATTGTCAAAATTACAACCATACCCATAAATATTGTAATAAAGAAGCCAGGTGTGTCAAGTGTGCTGGTAAACATGAAACGAAAGATTGCCTGAAGCCCAGGGATGCCCTACCAAAGTGCATTCATTGTGGAGAAGGACACCCAGCAAGCTACCGCGGATGTGCTGTGGCAATTGAGTTACAGAAAATCAGGAACTCAAGTAGGGCAACCACAAAGAATTTACCATCGAGAAATGTAAATAATTCTCAAGCTCAAACTCCTATTGAGTCACATGCTGAAATACCAAATAAGAGAAGACTGACCTTCGCCGAGATCGTTTCCAATGAGAATAGGCAACAGATTAAGAAAGATGAAGGAGAGGAAAGAACCCAGAAAATTCTACAAATCATCCTAACCAAACTTGATAACCAGCAGAGAATTATTTCATACCTCAGTCTCGCTTTGAGAAATTAGAGAATACGAGACAACATAAGTAAAAATGACTCATTCACTAAAAATAATAGAGTGGAACGCAAACGGACTCTTACAACGACGACAGGAGTTGGAAGCAGTCCTAAACATAGATAATGTAGATATATGTCTTATCTCAGAGACTCATTTTACTAAGCAGTGTTACATAAAATTCAAAGGTTATAGGACCTATCACGCCCTACATCCTAGCAACGTTGCAAGAGGGGGTAGTGCAATAATCATTAGAGATAACTTACAACATAATGAAGAAGCTAAAATTGAAACTGAGAGAATACAATTAACATGCATATCTGTACATACAATAAATTATAGATTTGTAGTTGCAGCTATCTACTGTCCACCTAGATATTCCATCAGAAAAGAAGAATATTTATCAATGTTCAACATGTTGGGAGCAAAATTCATACTTGGAGGTGATTTCAATTCAAAGCACACTCACTGGGGATCACGACTAACAACCCATAAAGGAAAAGTTCTTTATGAAGCAATGAGAGAGTCAGGATGTGAAGCTCTTTCAACCGGTAAACCAACTTACTGGCCTACGGACACAAGCAAGATACCTGATCTTATAGACTTTTTATAATAAAGAATATTTCAGTGAGTTATTTTCAAATTGAGGAAAGCTTCGATCTCAACTCAGACCACTCTCCTATTATTCTAAAGCTGAGTGACACTATTTTACAGAAGCAAAGCTCTTATCCTACTCTAGTTAACATGCATACAGATTGGGATGGCTTTGCAAGAATGTTGGAGGAGAGAATTCATCTTAATGTGCCTTTAATAAATGCAGAGCAGATAGATGAGGAGTTGGAGAAATTTGTAACTGATATACAACAGGCTGCATGGTGTAATACTCCACTAACAAATAGAAGAAGAACAACTGGAAATAGCTATCCAAGAGAAATAAGAGAAATGTTTTTATTATTATATAATAAATAAGAAAATTATTATTATTATTACAGAAGCAAAGCTCTTATCCTACTCTAGTTAACATGCATACAGATTGGGATGGCTTTGCAAGAATGTTGGAGGAGAGAATTCATCTTAATGTGCCTTTAATAAATGCAGAGCAGATAGATGAGGAGTTGGAGAAATTTGTAACTGATATACAACAGGCTGCATGGTGTAATACTCCACTAACAAATAGAAGAAGAACAACTGGAAATAGCTATCCAAGAGAAATAAGAGAAATGATTGCAGAGAAAAGAAGAGCTAGAAGAAAGTGGCAACAATCACGTTCTCCCCAAGATAAGAAATTGTTAAATAATCTAACTCAAGAGCTTAAAGAGAGATACAATCTATTAAAAATGAATCGTTCAACAGTTACCTGAGCAGCTTAACAGGAGAAAAGAATACAGATTACTCTCTCTGGAAGGCATCTAAGAAAATAAAAACACCAATCCAACAAGTTCCACCTATCAGAAAGCAAAACAGAGAATGGGCTAGAAATAACAAAGAAAAAGCGCAGACATTTGCAGACCATCTTGAGAAAGTTTTCCAGCCACACAATGAACCTCAAGAAGAAGATGTAGAAATTGACGAAAATGTTGTGCAGGAAAATCAAGATATAACACATGTCACAGTGGAAGAAGTTAAAAAGGAGATAAAGCTTATCAGTGCAAAGAAAACTCCAGGATTTGACCTGATAACTGGCTTAGTCCTAAAACACCTGCCAAAGAAAGCACTCAAGTTAACAAACATACTGAATGCTTCATTCAGACTTAGATTTGTACCAGGAATATGGAAAGTAGCCAAAGTTATAATGTTGCTCAAGCCAGGAAAAGAACCACATGAAGTAGCTTCATACCGGCCGATTTCATTATTACCTGTGTTATCAAAGCTGTTTGAAAGAATATTGTTGCGTAGACTCAAGCCAATAATCGAGAGTAAGCAATTAATTCCTAATCATCAGTTTGGTTTCAGAGAAAAGCACTCCACAATTGACCAAGTACATAGGATAGTTAATTTGATAGAGAAGAGCTTAGAAGAAAAAAAGGTTTGTGCAGCAGCTTTCCTCGACATAGGGCAAGCTTTTGACAAAGTATGGCATGAAGGTCTTCTATACAAACTGAAAAAAATGCTTCCTAAGCAAATCACAGAAATTTTGCAATCATATTTGACTGGAAGGTACTTCAGAGTCAAACAAGGAGATTCATATTCTGAGCTGAGAGAGGTAAAAGCAGGAGTACCACAAGGAAGTGTTTTGGGGCCAGTACTCTACCTTTTATTTACGAGTGATATTCCAACTATGGAGGAGAATACCACAGCCACATTTGCAGACGACACCGCCCTACTAGCAGTCGACAGCAGTGTTCATATTGCAACAGAAAAGCTCCAAAGATCTGTTGACAAAATTCAAGTCTGGACCAGAAAGTGGAGGATGAAACTCAATGAGGGCAAGTCAATCCATGTTAACTTCACCAACAAGAGAGTTGAGTATTATCCAATTAGTATAAATAGAATCAATATACCACATGCAAATTCTGCTAAATATCTAGGCATGACTCTTGATGCTAAGCTTCGCTGGAAAGAGCATGTCAAGAAGAAAAAGAAGAACTCAGCATAAAATACAAGAAATACTACTGGCTTATTGGAAGAAACTCATCACTTTCAATACCAAACAAAGTGCTCCTGTACAAACAAATCTTCAAACCTGTTTGGACCTATGGCATTCAACTATGGGGCTGCACCAAACAGAGCAACATCACCATCATACAGCGATTCCAGAATAAGGTGCTCAGAAACATCGTTGATGCTCCCTGGTACGTGCGGAACAGCGACATCCATAGAGATCTGGGAGTCAACCTGGTATCCAGTGAAATACAGCGGTATGCAGAAAGTCATGAAGTACGGCTCCACCAACACAACAACGTCGAGGCAATCCAGCTGCTGGACAATGAAGGATTGGTGCGGAGGCTCAAAAGAAGGAAACCATTTGAATTAGTGTAGTGCAAGTGGTGTTCAGTGAAAAAAGCAGAGCAGTGTTTGAGTGAAACATAGCTTAAGTAGTACAGTCAATAGGTGTACATAATATTTTTTATTATCAGTAAGAAATTCTATTGAGAATTTCACTGTATTTAATTCATGATTAGCAAGATAGGTTAGAAAAAATTTGCTCATTAGTCTCAAGACTAGATAGCAATAGTACTTACAGAAAAAAAATAAAAAAATAAATCTGCAGCAATAAACTAATGTAGCCGATTTTTGAAGTTTTCGAACTCATTTTGGCACAGTGCGATTGGTAGGGTACGTCCGAATTTCTTCTCTGAATTTCTTTTTCAATTCTTCTAAGGTGTGAAGGCAAGGTTTGTAAACTTTATCTTTAAAATAGTCCCACGGAAAAAATCGCATACACTTCGTATCGGGTGAGCCGTACCGGCCACCTCACGTCCCCCTCATGTTGTCATCATCGTCATTATCACCTCCGAGCGTTGTTGCAATGTTACAAACGTTTTTGCGCCCCAGGAATAACTTTCTGAGGAACAAGACTTGGGGGAAACATGGTTTCAGCAGGACGGGGCTGCAGCCCACACAGCGCGCATTCCAATGGATATGTTGAGAGAATTGTTGCCAGGGCAATTCTCAAAGAGGGGGGACGTGAGGTGGCCGGTACGCCTACCCGATGCGAAGTGTTTGCGATTTTTTCTATGGTACTATCATAATGTTTTTAAATCTTGCCTACACACCTTAGAAGATCTGAGAGAGAAATTCAGAGAAGAGATCTAGGCCCTACCAATCGCACTGTGCCAAAATGTGGTTGAAAACTTAGAAAATCGGCTACATTAGTTTATCGCTGCTAATGGCTGCCATTTAACTGATATAATTTAAAAAAATATTATCAATAAAAATTATATTTCACACTGAATTGAATGAGCTGAACCGTTTTTTTCTAAGTCATTCGTTTCATTATTTATAACCCTTCAAAACTCGTCAGTCGGCTCTGCTCCACCCTGTATATACTGCTTGTAATCCTATTGAATTGGAACAATTTTCTTCAATGGAAAATTATGATTCAATTTTATATTTCGTTCAATTATTTTGGTAGCTCCTAAGCTCAGTAATAATGTATTCACGAGGGTGATCCGATAAGTACTTAGCCTTCAAAAGAAAAACGAAAATTTTCGAAAAAATTGCGATTTATTTCTCTACATAGTCTCCTAACTCTATACTTGATCCAGCGATGAAATTGATGAAAGCGATGAAATATCCAACGATGTTACAACTTTTTTAACCCGTATGAAAATCACTTTTTCTGGAGGTCTAAAAGGAAGCCTCCGTGGCGTTAATTTCTTCATTTGACTCTAATTTCCGTGTAACGTCCACTGTTTCGACTATTCCTTGGTATCTGCTGTATATCAGTGACCAGAAACTCCTTTGGATTGCGCTTAAAACAATGTCAAATTGCTTTGAATTCGTCTCACGGATGCGTTTGGTGTCCAGAGTGAACGAAATCGGCACCTATCGAGCCGACAGCTTTCTCTTAAGACAGTAGCCGTCTTAAAAGATGTACTAAATTATACTAAATTCATTTTACGATAATGGCGCAATCGGGCGGTGAGACTAACTACTTATCGAACTGCCCTCGTAATAATATTTCTAAAATTTGACAGAAAAATATTAACAATAGCAAAAATGTAAATATACAGCTTTCATCCTGGAAGGACGCAACACCCACCCTCGCTCAATGTCAATGACCAATTCCTCAAGTAGTAAGGGATTTAAAGGGCACGGCAGCTTCTGAGCTGCTCACCTCATTACATTAAAGGCCTGTATCGACAGTGCGAGGCATGTGCCGCGAATGCCTCAAGGTATAGTCTGTTCAAGCAAAGAAGAGTCTTACTCCAGTCTCCAGCTCGGTCAATATTGGTTAAAAAATGATTGATTTGGTCTTAAATTGAAGATCGAAATGTTTCCTATGATTGAGACCTGGGCCCTGGCTTATAAACATTTTACAATCGACATTACTCATAATTTGTGGATTTTATGGGCGTTTCTGTCTCATAAACGTTTCCAATAAAAAGTAAATTCTACAGTTTCAGCTGATTAAAAAAAATGACATGAAACGAATTTACCTCAAGTAAATAGAATATCGGAATAGTCCAATGCTATTCCTTTAAAACCAAAACTTTGCTCCTAATTTAATGATTTTGATATATAAATTGATTTATTATTATGAATATATTTAATAATAAATATCAATCATTATTTTTATAGTGAGATTTGAACAGGAATCATTTTTGTCGCTAAAATATTATCATAACCTACAAAGAAAATCGTAAACAAACCAAGTCAGAAGACCCTAGCCTTGTAATCTAAAATGGCCGCGATGATTTGAGTTTGAACAGCGATATCGTGAATTTTTCGTCTGAACCAATTTACATAGACATATAACCTACATCTTAAACCTTCATCATTCATCATCACTCATTCATCCTTTGCTTAAAATACTTGGAAACCAAGTCACAATTGTAAAGAAAGAATAAAGAATACATGGGATTTCCTATTTTACTCGAACCATCGTGGACATTTTGGATTCAAATGTTAGGGTCTCCTAGTGAGTTTTGGCTGATCGTTGATTCAACAGCTGATTTTTCCCAAAATTTGGAACATTGTAAATCGAGAGTTTTATTGGTGAATCTACAATCCCAATCACTTGTTTTTCATCAGAAAAACAAGCTGTAAATCTTTATAAGCCAGGGCCCAGATCAATAATGTTTGAACCAATATTGACCGAGCTGGAGACTGGAGTAAGACTCTTCTTTGCTTGAACAGACTATACCTTGACGCATTCGCGGCACATGCCTCGCACTGTCGATACGGGTCTTAACATAAATAACATACTGACAGTGAAAACAAAAATAATGGGATAAAACTGTAGTTGAGACTACGTCATTTTCTATTCAATACAGAGATTCCATTATGATAACTACTGATTATACTGTGGCAGTCAATATTTGTTTTTATTTCAGCGACAGATAGCTTTACTGTAGAATTTCTACTCTTGATAATTTTTCAAACTTGAAACAATAGTAACACTTCTAGTCAGTGACTGAAGCAAATATTGGAAAAGTATCATGTTGGCAATAATGAACTTGTTGAAATTAGATATTTTGATATAGTGTAAAACTTGATTGTTCCTATTGATTCGTACAATGGAATTACTATTCGGTTTGATTAGTTAATGTAATGTTTTGAATTGATAAAAATCTGTTATTTTAAATGACTGGAAGAACTGTAACCATGGTTTTTCATCTAGGGAAAATTAGATAATATGCTGGCGAAGTGGAACAACCCTTGGGTTGAAAGCCATACGCTAAATAAATGGAATAAATAAATAATTAATATTTTCCAGGCAAGATTCTGTGGACAAGGGAAGAGGCATTAGCGAACATTATTTCTGTAGAACTAGTCGATTTACCGGTATCAGATATTGAAGCAGCTATCGAAAAAGAATTTGATAATAAAGAAGGTAAGAATCTACATGAATAAGGTATCCTATGGAAATAACATATACATGTATGATGTATCTATGAATAATATCTTTTATATAGTATTTATATATCTTTAATAATATCTTTTCAAAAAAGATCATCTCCCTATTTTTATATTTATCCTTGTTCTTAATCTGTTAATCTTGTTTATTTTGGAAACTGCTGATGTGTCATTATTCCGCCTTTCTTAGTGACTCAATCCCAAGCTATTCAATCTAGGAAGTGCAAGTTGATATTGTTATGATTTAATTTGTGTATCTGTACTCATGTACAGAGCTTATCATATCCGAACTCGTTAAAATGCGGATTAAAATGGTTATTTTTATATTTATAAGACCTGCTATAATTCCAAGTACTCAGTGCAGTTGAATGAACCTGGAAAATGTTTTACTTGAATCATTGATTCAGAAATTTCAGTTTAAAACCTCACATCCTCCACATTTTTTTAACTCATTACTCGGCATTGATCAATTGATCCAGAAAAGCTTGCAGCAATAATATATTCTGTTTAGTTTACTGATTTCAAAATTGGTTTGTAATTGGTTGAGGTGTGGCATTTCATTTCGAGAGTTTCGAGGACAGATGTACTAAAGTGGATTGAAATTGATCTTTTATTCTCAAAATAATCAACATCGTCTTGACAAACCCTTCGTCCTAATGAAACTCAGTCAACACATTTGCCTACACAAATTTTATTTTTCGTAAATTCATGAATGAAATAATTGCCTTCTCAAGGATATTTTAGGTGATGTAATAGAATATATTAATCAGAATATTATTTTTTCATTGTGTTTTTACGAAACTATTGCTCACTTATGAATGATTTAGGTGATGTGATACAATTAAACTATATAGGTGTCGGTATTGGGGTGATTGGGATTTGTATATCTTGTTAATCTGCTTCTGTAATATTGCTTTATTTGAAATCTCTAACACTTTCTTTTGTTTATAAAGCTCCTGTGGATATAGGGGCTCCAAGTAAGTTAGAAATTTACAGATTGAAGGTTCTGCATGTCTTTTGCAATGCTCCTGAGACCATGAAGACAGTGTTGTTTTTTATCTTTCCAAATACTACAAATTATATTAGAAATGGCGTTATTTGCTAGATGTATCCCAATGTATTTGGTTGTACTTGAATCGATGAGTTTTCCCTAGTTAATTTATCTATAAGCTTTTGCTTGACTTCGTTATATTATTCTGAATGATTGGTTGTTTATGATGCTTCTAGAATTCTGCATCCTCATAGATTATTATTAGAGCTTGATCCCTGTCATTGTCAAACTGCATGGAAAATTCATTTTATCCTTTTAAAATGGTGTATTTCAATTTTCTAACATCAACGGATCAATTGTAATAGCTGAGCATGATTATACTTTTCAAGTACCAAACTAATTTCAATGTAACTCTCTCGCATGAGCTTAAGCTAATAACTAACCTCTATTCTGATCCTAGGCTGTTATGTGTTTGTTTAATTAATGGTATTTAAGGTATAATTCCAGTTAAGCATTAAGAAAATATGAGCCCAATAAGACTTCTTACTAAAAACCTTTCCAACTTGATATTTCAATCGATAATATCATAATAGTGTTGATAATAATAAAATTATTCCTGTAAATTAATAATTACTATTTAAATGTATTTCAGTATTTATTTCTCATTTTACTTTAAATAATTTTTCCTTTCCTCTCCCCGAAGTATTAAAACTTTTTGATCATCACATTTTCATAGCTTTATATGAATGAAGGAAGCTGTGTGTTATTATTTTCTGTTGAAACTGAGCTTCGAATCCTGAATCTTCTCATCCTGTAATTTGTAATATGTAGAACCAATCAGTTGGTAGGATTGAATATGAATGTTTTGTAACTGAAACGTAAAATCATCTTAAGTAGGATACTGGTAACATACTTTTCTAACCTTTTTATTATTTATTATTTATTAGTGTAAATTGTTTTATGTATGTCTAACTTTGCCGTACTTAGAAACATGATGAATCATTGATATGCTTATTTTTACCATGATTCTAGAAATTGAGTTGAATCTGACATTCTTGAAAAATGGTTCTCAACTTGATTACAATAGTTATTGATGAATCTTCTTATTTTTAAACTAGTCTCTTACATTTCTATGATATTTTTCTATAAAAATTGTGATATTGTCCCTCAAATTCAAAACTTTTAAAATAGTCCAGGCATTTTAGGATTTAACCTCCCAATGAGAGCGGCTAAGCTGAAAATTGGCACAATTCACTGTAATGCCATTATAAATAAGGATTCAAGAGTCGACACCTGTACCATGTCCGCCAACTTTTTTATTCGAGGTCAAAGATCACGAAAATCAGTTTTCCGCGAAGAACTTGTTTCCTGTTCAAGTTATGGTTTCAGATGTTGTTATGAAAATTGTACAGCTCAAAAATCCCTACAAAATTGGTTATATGCATTTTTATCGAAAAACTGAAGATTTCCGAGATACGGCGCGGAGAGGGGGGAGCGCGCACTTTATCAAGGGATAATGCTGCATGAACTATGAAGTAGAATGTTCGATTCGCTATATTATGTTGATAGTGCAATCAGATACTATTTTAGTTAACAAATTGATTATAGAAAACTCTTCTTATACAATTTAACCACAATTTCAAAATTATAAATATTGAAATTAATTTAAATTATCGGACATATAGCCGATTAGAGCCATATAGCCATAATATAGCCGATTATCGGAAATAAGTAATTAAGACCCTGCGAAGATTCAACAGCAGCTTATAAGGGTCATTTTAAATCTGAATCAATACCTTTTGGCTTACTCCTTGAAAAGCCACTTTCTCGCTTTATTATAATTATGTTACATTCCACAAAATGTTTGTTTGTGGAATTAACAATATGTCTACTGAACTGCGTGGAATTGCGAGTGTTGATATTGATGACGGACACATTGAATATTTGAAAATTTTGGTAACTGTGACTGTGCATATGTATAGACACTACGTATTACACGGTCAGTTGAAACTATTATTACAGGAATTCGATTGTCTATTCAGGTAGGCCTGAATATGATTTTTTGCAGCTAAAAAAGGAATCAAGAGGATTGCCATACTGGACTCGGCCCGTAGAAAGAGTTTTGTTGCTTCAATGGCGGCTCGAGCCTACGAAAGAGGTAAAGTGCTCGTATATCTTACTGTACAGCACTTCATCTTTTTCGTGGGCACGAGCCCCCAGTGGTTGCTATTGATTTTAAATAGTTGTGTTGGTATGTTTCGCAGTACAGCTGCTGATGAAGTAGCAGACCAGAAGCAGCAATGTGATAGGCTGATATGCAGATCAGAAGCAGCCGATATGAACGAATAACTAATAATAATTATTTCTAAAGGAAGTAGGCCTACACAAGAATTCGAATTGGCCTACACTAGTTTGCGAAAAGCAGAAAACGATGAGATCGGTGAAAACTTGGCAGATCGGTGAAAAATCGGATTCATTGTGAGCACGATATGGTAGCTGCCGTAGCAAAATATAACTTGGATTGTTTAAAAAATGTTATCGTATAACAAATTACCAGCCTCCACAAGTAAATGTGCCAAAAGTAACACAATCGCAACAAAATTAAAAGTGAGTTTATCACATGACATCAAAATAACGACAAAAAATGGATCATTTACACTTTTTTCTTTCTTTCAATCCTCATTTTATGAAATTCTTGGTATGTAAATGAAGTGAGCATCAAGGAAAATAATGTTTACGAATAGAAAAAAATATTAGGCAGGACATTCGAACTGTTTTTGTTGATGTCACGACTTTTTCTCACATCAGTAAAATTTTTCACAACATAATTTATTGTGATAAATAATTAAAAAGGTTTGTTACATTTTAAGCGGGGAGTAATCATGATGAAAAGAAAGGAAACAAGGATATCTTGGGAAGGAAATGCACAGCTTTAAAGCAATACTATATTACTATATTATATGCCTTATACAACGATGTACAACGATGAGTACAGTATTTTTCGTCACCACTACCACTATGCATAATTATACAGTACCTATTTTCTCTCCATTGCATATGTACGGCTCAAGAAAAGTTATAGAAATATTATCGAGTTTTTCTGGTAGATATAGCGACACTCAAAAATGAACGTTCAGCTATTCTCCACACGAAAATTCATATTCTACTTTCTGAGTCAGGGGAATCTCTAGTGCAATACGTATGTAGCAAACATTAATATTTATACTCTTGATGGACACTATACTATCCACATACTGCGATTATGAAAATAATGTTAGTAGAATAACTCCAGAATCAACTCTTATTACTGAAGGAAGAGTGAAGAAATTACATCAAATCAAAGTACCAAAGAAGTGGCAGGAAAGGCGTTCCTGATTTAAGATTTAAAAAAAATTACTACCTTGAGACTCGACTCAGCGAGATTCAATTCCAAAATTTTGGAGTTGTTGATAATTTGTATAAGAAGAGTTTTCTATAATCAATTTGTTAACTAAAATAGTATCTGATTGCACTATCAACATAATATTGCGAATCGAACATTCTACTTCATAGTTCATGCGGCATTATCCCTTGATAAAGTGCGCGCTCCCTCCTCTCCGCGCCGTATCTCGGAAACCTTCAGTTTTTCGATAAAAATGCATATAACCAATTTTGTAGGGATTTTTGAGCTGTACAATTTTCATAATAACATCTGAAACCATAACTTGAACAGGAAACAAGTTATTCGCGGAAAACTGATTTTCGTGATCTTTGACCTCGAATAAAAAAGTTGGCGGACGTGGTACAGGTGTCGACTCTTGAATCCTTATTTAGAATGGCATTATAGTGAATTGTGCCAATTTTCAGCTTGGCCGCTCTCATTGGGAGGTTTTACCTTTTTTCGTCCAAAATGCCTGGACTAAAATGATTTTTGATAGTTGTTGTGTTTTCCAAAGTTATTTTATGTCTTTTAGTATGAAAATGGAATAATTTTTGGTAAAATGATTTTGGTGTTGTGAATGTTCTACTTATAAACGCTTTCTGATCTTTGCCTTATTAGTTGATTAATTGAAATCTTTAACATTTCAACTGTGATAAGGAATTAATCAATTTTTATAAGGAATGTATCGGTATCCTAAAGCCTTTGTAAAAAAAACTCAGAAGTATCAGCCGATCGGCAAATTTGAAGTCTCAACGTTCTTTTATTTCTCAAATCAATGTAAGTTGACCATTACTTTATTCAGTTATGCCCTAAAGACGTCTTTACTAATACTCGCCAAAATATATTTTGCCATTTTTAACTTATTGCAATCTCCACAATATAGATCCCTTAAGTAGAGAACCATTTTTAAATGAGACACTTTTGTTGCAGGTGGCTTTGTTGGAATGTTCCTACGTAGGTTGACAAGTCAGCTCCTTCAGCTGAAATCATTATTGCTGACGGTTTTATCTTTGGGAGAATCGGTTGAAAATAGTGGTCTGGAGGTGAATCTGGTTCGGGATGAATTTGGCCTGCACAAGCTCATTGTTGCTGTTACATCCGTTGGAAAGGTGAACTCTAGCTGTATAATTCTAAAACTTAATCATCATTTATTTCAGCTATTATTTCACCTTCTATGGTATTATAATCAATAAAAGCAATTAAACTAATAGAGTGTGCCGGAAAAAACTCAGCTAATTGAAATTAGAAACCCTTGGTTCTATAAAATAGATTTTAGATTATTCATTTTATACTGAATAGTAAATATTCTGTTGGAATATATTAACAAAATATAAAATGTTATTGATCAAATTAATTAGAATTGGACACTTTATACTGGACAAGATCTTATGATATTCCTTAGATTCGCACCTTTCTTAAAAGGTTTAGATTTAACTGGTGAGGTTGTAGTAAAACGTGACACAGGCTATTTTTGTGTTTGGTTTAGTACAGCAACCAACATGTACACACGTTAGAGTCACCTTGAAAAGGCGATAAAATTGAACTGTCAAACGTATCTGGATGAATATATGAGATCTAGTACAACTGTGGTTTTTGTGACGCTATTATGAGTTTTTAAAAATAATAGATGGAGCAATAGAAAAGTTTTGAAAATTTTTATTGAGAGGCAAAGTACAACAATTTTGTGATTGTGATTCAGACGATTTTCAGCCTCTTTGTCCCTTACGTAAGAAGAAGAGCATTTTGATCTTATCGTTTCCATTACATGAATGCCAAATCGTATTTTAGTATTTTAATAATTCAATTCCAACTTAGTTTGTGAGTTTGTTTTCCAAGAGGATTGTATCTGTACAGTAGAAGATGTAATGTACAGTATTCCACGAGTATTATCTCATTCTCTTCTATATAGGATGATATAGAAGGAGCACTGCAATCCTGGTTACAATATGGCATTATACATAGGATAATATAGAAGGATCACTACAATCCTGGTTAGAGTATGGCATTATACAAAGTAATTCAGACAAGTCAGAACCTTGAAATTTTTGTAGTTTGTTGAATATTCATGACAATTTCTCCGCATTTTTAATTTTTTAAAAAGAGTTTTGACCTTATTAAGATTATTACGCTTTTTACTCTAAAAAATTAGATTATTGAATCAAATTGATACCTTTATTTGTTAAATGCAGGCTAATAGGTATCAGCTTACTTTAATCCTTGGGATTTTCCGAACAACTACGAATCCACGTCCTACAAATCGAAAAATTCATTTGATGATTTTTGTTTCCAGGGCTAACCTGTAATTTGTGTTTTGTCATAATGTGATTTTTCCTGTTTCAGCTATTTGGAATCGACAATATATCAGGCAATGTTGTTTGGCAGAAATATCTAGGTGAAATGGAAACCTACAAGAGCATTGATAAACCTGTTGTCTCATTCTATGTTCAACGTACTTCTCGACATTTGCCCTATCCCGCTCAGTGTTTCATTTTAGGCAAACATAAGGTTAGTGATAAATGATGCTCGTCTATTTTGTTGTCACGCATGTTTAATTAAATGAAGAGACAAGATATTGTCAAACCAAATTTTATTAAAAATCGAGATACCGGTTTCGGTTACTGCACCATTATCAATCTCTGGTAAACCAAAACTTGAAGTAAAGACCAGCAGTATTTGTACTAACGGTGAAACACCGCTATTGGTAGTAGCTTGAACCAATCACAGTGAACGTCTGCCATTGGCCCAGACAAGCCCCTCCCCAATTCTTCTAACTTCTACAGTTAATTTTTATTGTGAAGAGACTATCAATTTCATACAGCTTTTTAATAAAGCCCATTGTTTTCTGGACATCACTGTCCATCGTTAATTCATTTTTGTCAATTATTGTTGCGATAGCATCAGTTCAATATAAAATAGAAATACAGGGTCCGGCAGTGAAATGAGAAGATCTAAAAAATCTTTCAACATCAGAGCTATTATTATTTATGAATTATTTTTGAACAAAAATAATCTACATTATTGGAAATTATTGTTATAATATGAAAATTGTTTATTTTTTGAAGACCGTTTTGAAGGTTTCCATAACTCTGCGTAGCGTAATGAAATGTTGTTGATTCCCTGCTTCAACTCGTTCCTAGTTGGTGGATTAACTATCCACTATTGGAGCTATCTGGCGCCAGTCACGCGATGCTCACATCTTCCCGTTTCACTGCCGGGAACCTTCACCAAGAGACTTCAAGAGTGCGTTCAAAAAAAAGGACGCTATCTCACAGATACGGTCTTCAAAAAATAAACATTTTCATATTATAACATTAATTTCCAATAATGTAGATTATTATTGTTAAAAAATAATTCATAAATAATAATAACTCTAACGTTGAAAGATTTTTCAAATCTTCTCTTTTCACTGCCGGACCCTGTATCTTTTGGTAGTAAACCAATTTATGTTTATGTGCTATTTGGTTGTATTAAAATATTATTCATTTTATTATAATGATGTAACCATTAAAGGATTTTGGTCTAATTCATTTTGGTTCTACGAATTTGAAAATAATTCCTATTTCCAGATAAGCATGAGGCAGCTTATCTCAAAACTAAGGCAAAATCTCAAAACTATAAGTAAATACTAAAAGATAATATCAATTATATTGCTTTGGCAATCTTCAACTCCTTTCATTGGCTGTATTTCGAATTATTTGAAAATATTTTTATTTTGATAGTCACTATTTATTTCATTTGCAGGAATCTGATGAAAGTATGGTTTATACATTCAATCCTATCAATGGTCAGCCCATAGGTGAGTTTTTCCTTGATTTCAGATTTTATTGCTTTAAATATTTGTATTAAGTTGACTTGGATTATTTGAATATTCACAATATGGTATTTTCTCATACTAAAAAGTAAGTGGATGATTCTTTCGCAAATTCATTTTTCTGAAAAAAATCAATTGAAGCTAAATATTTTAATGTAGGCTGCCTTGTTGGATTTTATTTATACTTCTAAAGATATTTTGATAGAATGACTTAATAGAATGGCATTCTACAGATGAAACTCTCAATTTCCCGATGAAATAAGGAATCCAAAGTAGGGATGAAAATTAGGAAATGAGGATCGAATTATTCAGCTTGAAAAGCAAAAGATGCATGTGAGTGATCAATATATCTTGGTCTTTAAAATATTAATTTGTGAGGTTTAGGTATGAGAAACGCAATATTCATCCAATTGAAATGGATACAATGCTAATTTTCGAGTAATGGATAAAGGCTACAGAGAATTTGTGAAAGCAAAGCTGATTTTCTCTCTGAACTTTTCGCATTTTCTCTTCATCATTCAGGATTCAGAATGTTTTCACGTTTCCATGTGAAATTTGCTGGATATTTTAGAATGATTTCAAATATGATTCTGAGAACGGGTCTCATATGAGATCCCGATGATGGAATGTCAAGTATTTCAGTATCCTTAAATTTACCTGAACATCTATTTATTTTGTAGTATTTAAAAAAATCCATCTGTCCGCGTTCTTAGACGCTGAACCTATACTGGGTCTATTCTTTTGCGACATCGAGAAAGTTGTTCCAAATATAATTGAAATCCCCAACAATGTATTCTTGTCAGATCCGATTTCTTTCTAAATATCAAATTAATATTATATTATAGCATTATATTATATTATAGTTTAGACGAGAAAATTCCAGCAACTCCCTTGTCTTTAAATACTCTATCTTTATTGATGAAATTCATTCTTATGTTTTCCAGGTGATGGCTTGCACAGACTGGGCTACCGAGCTGTTCAAAGCCTTCCTCTGCACTTCGTTGATGATCAATTCCTAAAAGGTGTTTTGTTGCTCGATAGCAAAGGAGGCTTACACGTGCACCCTCAATCGCAGACTGCCCTAGTCGCGGAGCATGCCAAGTCTATATTCTTCTTCACTGCCAATTCTGAGAGTGGCTTACTGGTTGGATACACGTTAGCTCACAGTACTTTGGATGTAAGATCAACCAAGTTACTATCAATCGATATTTTTTTAACTTGATATGTGTATCTACTAATTCATTTAACGCCCAATTGAAAATCAATTGATAGTAACAACGCCTCTATTTTCGGCTCTCTAGTGCTAGGAACTATTCTTGGTGACCGTTCGTTCAATAACGGTCTTGGAATATTCAGCAAACCTTATCAGTGTTAACCCTCTCTTCAGACTGGTTACAACTATTAGGACAAAAGCTCAAACTATTAGCTATAACCTATGTCAAAATTTTGATTTCTTTTCAGAAACTAGCTGCTTCAGAAGTATGGCGTATTCAATTATCTCATAAAATAACTGGGTTGATGAGCAAGAGTCCATTGGAAAGAGTACATTCTCAAGGCAGAGTTCTTGGCGATAGAAGTGTTTTGTACAAATACATCAACCCCAATCTCGTTGCTGTTATGACCCAAGCTGAAGATCCTGTTCACAAAAGTAAGTTCAACTTATCTATACTGTCAACGGCGAAGTATAATTGTTTTGATAATGAGTTATCTGTTTTCCACTGAAGCAGACGCCTGATGTTTGAAACGAGCTGTAATCCTGCTGAATAATTAGAATGATCGCGCATTCTTGATGAAATATCAACGGTGGCTACTGTTGAGGTTGCACCACCACTACAATGTTGGCAGTAATTAATAATTATAAAAAGTAATAAATAGAAGAATAATATCACATAAAGAAGAAAAATAATTGATTGATGTAAGAATTTTAAGGCAGGATGCGCGGTCTCAGCATTGCCGAATGCATACGTAGTCTAATAGAAAGAGCTGAAGGTATGCGCTGAGGAATGCAAGTGTACACGAACACACGTCGATATGATATAGGTGGATAATGTTGCAGGCTTGCTGCAACTTGACAGCGTGATGTTGAGCATAGGAGGCAATAGAACGCTATCACATAAGAAACAAAGCAGCCAAATGCTAAAAATATCAATGCGTCTCTAGAGATTGCAGTCAATCTGCAACATTAGCTTTCTTCATAATATTTTTATAGACGAGAGCCTGTATACATTCGTACTAAACGGCGCATGCGCTAGCCCTTCCCAACTCTTGCTAGAAATGCTACTAAAGTGAACCATAGACAAACTGTGCCATTTTCGGACAGTTTCCATTTCAAGTATTTTTCCAATTCGTCCACAACAATGTCTGATAACTTTCTTATTCCAAGATTGAGATTTATCATCTTAACTGCAGAAAAAAACTAAAAGATGAATATGATAGAGAATTATTTTTATTCAGGGTAGGCCTAACTTCAAGGATTAGTACTTGGATAATTATTATCAAACACAACTTTTCAAAACCGCCACTCTGAAACACAATATGTGCATTGTGCACAACTGATTCAATGTCAAATCATTGTGTACCGGTCCGGTCTAGAAATGATGATTTTGGTGGATCTATACAATTATCAAATTATAGACTTCATTTATGGAAAATGTACAATCTTCCGAAATTGTAATCTCAGTATTATTCAGTCACAGAAGAAGACAGTTGCCAAGATGGCGACTGTTCTATTAAATACATTGAGTGCTCGTTCTCAGCTAGTAGTGTTCCATCAGCTCCATGTCGACCACTCTATCATATCCAGTAATATAGCCGCCATCTTGGTAAATGACCTTTTCCATGCGACTGTTCATTGAAAAATCATTCCTGGCGACATCTCAAATACAACTTTTCTCTCTAATCGGAGTAAGGAATCAGCCTGAGAAGTTTAGGAGATTCATCCTGAAACTTATTGTGTACTGTATAAATGTTATATGTGGAAGAATGTTACTGATTGATATGCTTTGGAATAATTTGATTGGTTTGGAAACGTTTTCATTTGAGTAGAGATCTCATAATACATTCTCTAATGTTACAGATGTGCTCAGCATATACCTGATAGATGTTGTGAGTGGCTCGATTGTGTTCTCAATTGTTCATAAGCGAGCCACTGAGCCAATCCATTTGGTGCATTCGGAAAACTGGATTGTCTACACTTATTTCAGTGATAAGAGCCGACGCACTGAGATTGGAGCGCTGGAGCTATATGAAGGAAAGACTCAGAGTAACACTACTGGTTTGTATTTAATTATTTATAAATATGTCGCTTTCCACGGTATCATATCAAATAGGCTTGAATCCTACATCGTTGCACACACCACAATTTTTGGACGTCCCATTTTTCACTATTCCTATAAATTCTACTAGATTAAAAAGAGCTCGGCAAACACATGATGTGTATCTGCACATATTTTCTTATTAATAATCTAGTACGATTTGTAAGCACGACAAAAATCCAATTTCTAAAAATAGATTTGTGTGAGTCTTTCCCATCCATGGCCAATCCCTACTATAGGTTTCACTAGTAATATTATAGAGACTGTATAATTAGTCTATAGTATTACTAGTGTATCACAGTACCTTGTCTGAATTTGGAGACTGGTGGAGTCTCATGGAAACCTATAGTAGGGATTATACAGTCTCAAGTAATACGATACAGACTGTGTGTATAATCTCATATAGTGTGGACATTGACTGTGTCACTTTCGATAATAGAAATATGTCATATAACTATTACCTCTCTAATACCGACCAATCTTTCTTTTATTTATTTATTGTACACAATACAGTAATCATAATAATTATTATGACCAGGGAGGAAAACTAGGCTGAGCCTGTACTATTTCTCTCCCAAATTTTGATAAAATGTTCAGATTGTCCAAATGAGGTTATGAATCACCTCACTGTTCTAACACATAACTTTCAATCCGGGAAAAGTAATTCAAAAATTTTGAATTTGTGAGGTCGATAAATGAAACAAATTGATACCAGTACATCAAAAAGAAAAGATTGAAAACTTGAAAAATAATTCACCAATTTGAGAAATTTATCGAGCTTAATTGTTATCTCTTGTAGCTTGGTTCTGCTATATCCCATTTATGTAGTCTTATCATTAATCATTTATTTATGAGATCAAAATACAATAGGATTAAAACACAGATGAAGGTAAAAACGTCTCTTCTTCCCAATTTTGATTGAATAATAGTTGAATGAAGGTTACGTTCACACTTGAAACTTAAATTATACACAAATGTTTACTTCTGAAGCTGAAAACTATGAAACATCATCAATTGAGAATTCTAATTTCAATCTCCAAAATGAAATGCTCCGTATAAAATTTGTAAATCATTATTAAAAATAAACTGAACAGCCATCTTTTCAAAATGGTAGAGGTGGCAAGAGCTGTGGCTATCTTAGAAACCTAGTGATAATTTATCATATAATTTATTCATAATACACAATCATAATGATGATGGGGATCGAAAAAACAGGCTCTGCCAAACCCTCATTATTTTGCTCAAAATTATAGTCCAAACAAGGTTATGTTTCTTCTGTACTGTAATTTAAAACTCAAATGATTTAGATTCCGGAACAGTCACAAAAAAATTGAACTCAGAGTGTTAATGCAATAAATAATTGAAGAAAAGTCACTCGAATAATCGTTCATAACTTGAAAATATTGATAGTGTGGTATGTTCAATGAGAATCCGAGATAATGTGATCAAGCTGCCAGTTGCTGGATCAGAAAATCAATGATCACTTTCATTTGCCACCATACTTTTAGTGGCGTTTCCTAAGCCAAGTCTGTCAAGCTCCCATTCTATGATATCACACGGTGATTTCTTCAAAGAAGCCTCGTGCTCGATTAACTTCTGAGGTGGAGATGACGGCTGTTTGCTTTGCGTAACGCATAACAATGAGTTCTCTCAGTATTTTAAACTCACGAGCCGCCTCTGGTTGTGTAACTATGACCCAGTTACTCCCTGTATGAAACCAGACTAATTTACTGACCACCTGTGAGGATGTCTCCCAAACTTTGTTTTCTCACAAGTGATATGGCACTCACATTACTTCACTTACGGTACATTTTTGTCATTTAGACAAAGTTTCATTACTCACTTATAAAATATCTTTGAGCTGACTAGACGACAATTATTCTCTGAGTAAATAAATTGATAACAACATAAGGACTCAATTCTTTACAAATACTCGTATAATTTTCATGCAAATGACTATAAAAATTGTCAAATCAAATTGAAGTTGCATCGACCCAGCAACAGACCCTAGAGGTCAATATGCGTACTTTTCATTGTTTTTATTATGTTTAACCTATTTATAATAATACACTCTTCTGTTCTGTAAAAATGATCATTCTTTTATTTTCTGCCTGATGTTTATTATTTTCTTAATCAAATTTGTTATGTATCTTTATTTCTGAATAAATTCGATTCAATAATATCTACTTATAGCTGACGCAAAAAAGTTAGATGGTTTTGTCTGCTGCTTGTTCGTCCCAACAGGTAGTGTTGTCATTTATCTATGCCCAGATGATGCTTTTGAAATCATAATAGTTGATAGATGCTTCACATCAGGTGCAGGTAACATCAGCTAGGAAACCGTCTAACCTGTTTGACGACAGCTATACATGCTTTGGAATAATGTTATAATCTTTCAATGTCATTCTAAAGGTGCTCATAGGAATTTCAATAATCTTAAAATGTAGTTCTAGAGTTACTCATTACACTCCAATTATAATTTTCTGTTGAGTAGCGAGTGAAATACTAATTACCGCAAAACCTTTTCTTGGGTAAAGTGTACTAATTGAAAATTTCTCATGCTATAATTTTTGTTTTCAGCCTTCTCTTCAGTGGCAAGCTTTGATAGTCCCATTGTTGAGCGCCAAGCCTTTATTCTTCCTGCCGGTATAGAAGCTATGAAAGAGACAATAACCGAAAAAGGAATTACCAGCAAACATATCTTAGGTAATGTCTATTCACAACATTTAGTATTCATAGTATTGGGCAGCCGTTTTGGACTTGCGTATTATTCTCATTTCTTCACTTTTATCGACTTCTTATTTCTATAGCTGAAATCAGGGCTCGATCCCAGGGGGAACGGCGTTCCCAAACTTTTTTCCAAAGAAAAAACACATGATAAAATAATAAATTTAGAAACAACTATTTTTTTCAATGAAAACAGGTACAAAACATTGCTCAGATTTGCTAAAACGCTCCAATTCAAGTGAGTTTTCGTAAATTCACTGGGGGAGGGCCCCGGACGCCCCTTCATCTGGAGGGTATTCCATACCCCCCACCCTAACTGAGCCAGTTTCCCCACAGTTCCCTTACCTCTTTCTAAGAAATTGAGCACTGGCTAGAATTATAAAAAAATTATTGTTGGAATCATTAAAAACCTATTATTTTATGATTGAAAAACACAAAATTGTCAATATCACTGAAAGTTTTTATTTGGTACATACAATTGTTTCGATGTGTTTACATCATCATCAGTGTACTGAAGAAACTAAATTTCAGGTTATGAGAGGAAGTACAAAGTGGTGGCAATGAAATTTTCAAATGAAAATAACAACATGTAAAAGGTTAGATAATATAACTTAAATAAATTAGAATTGATTACAAAAATTCAAATTGAGTAAGATATTGTTATGGAATTCGACTCTGTCTCGGCCTTGAGACAGTTATACACCGAGTGATGGACAGGCGGGGATGAGAGGTTTTGTGTAAACAAGATATCGCTAGACAATTATCTTGAACCGTCTAGAAGTCATTATACTAGCATTCACTGGAATGTTGGAACTAGCATTTTCTGGAATGTTCAGAAGCTAATATAAGCATTGAGTGTTTGAGCTATTAGTCAGTCTTACTTGAGCGTTTAAACAAGTTGTGTCAGTTGTATCTTGTGACAGGCAAGCCAGACGTTGTATATAGACACTCTATAGTGATATTCATTTTGTTTATTAGTCAGTTCGTATTTCTTCTTAGTGTAACTTGCGTGATAAAGACTGTTCTCATTTCTTATTCAGTGCAGTATTAATTTTAGTGTCCTTTTGTATTGTGAAACGTTATAAACTCTTGTGCTATCTTCTGTTCTGTTATAGTTTATCTTTTTCAAGTGTGTCATAGCAGTGTAATTAATAAAGTTAAACAGTATAAATTGTCTCAGTCTTTTAGTATAGTGGAAACCTGTAACAATATAAAAAACAAAAGAGGTGGTGGCATTGGAGGTGGTTAATTTGAAAAAAATTATATGGGTTGACATGACATAAGCAAATAAATGAAAGCGCAACAAAGTAAGTTAATTGAATAGGTTGAAACATGAGAAAAATTAAATAAAAGGTTATATTAATGAAATCAAATGCTTAAATTATTACTAAACTATTTTGGAAAATAATTTTTTTAGGTAAATAAAGATTATATGGGTTGTCATAACATTAACACAGTGCCAAACAGAGTAAGTTAAATCATAGGTTGAAAAATGAGAAAAATAAAATAAAATGGACTTAATTATTTCACATGAGTGATGGGACAAGGTTAGGTAATGGGATGAGTTGAGTTAGAAAGGTTCAAGACCGAATAAAAACAAATACATTAATGAAACAAGGTTAGGTAAAAGAAAGGGGTTGAGCTATAGAATGATTCAAAAACAGACAAAAATTAAAAGGAAATAAATATACTAATGAAACAAGTTAGGTAAAAGGGAGGGGTTGAGTTAGAGAGGGGTGAGTTTGGAAAAATTGAAATTGAAGAAAATCTGGTCATTTAAGCAGATTGTATTGTTGTTTTTAGCTGTCTTGGTGGCTTTTGAGATTTCAATTGCCTCCAAGACATCCAAAAGTCTATCTTTTGGTTAAAAGTGTAGTGTCTTAAACTTACAACCGGTTCCATTGAATTACTGAGCTGATTTTACATAGTAGTTGATGATTTTGGTTACTACATTGACACTGAAAAATATAACTGTTGCATCCTAGACCACTTCTAGGCTATAAGTTACAAGCAATTCCAACTTCTATCCCCATCAAACTATATTGAACTCCATTAAAGTAAATTGAACTACAAAAAAGTCCATTGAACTCTACAAAAATCCATTGAACTTCATCAAACTCCATTGAACCCCTTAAAACTTATTTGAACTATAATGTATCAATATATTATCACTTAACCCTTTACATTATTCGTCTTACTCCTACAACAGTATAATAATTGACCAATTGGGGGTTTTGATATGGAGAGCCTGAAAAAAATGACAAATTCGAACAACCCATCCCACTGGCACAACCCAAAAAACAACTAACCTACCCCCCAACTGGGGGTGCAGGGGGCATGGCCCCCTGCCGAGCAAAATGCGAGTCTCATAATAATTCTATAACTCAAACTCTGTGCTAATATTAAGATCTTGACAGAAAGAATCAGGCTGATTTAAAAAATTGGAATAAAAAAACTAACATCTATTCAGTGTAATATAAATATAATTTTTCGTTTAGTTATTCATTCATGCATTGGTTTAATGTAGCCTACATTATATTGTCAATTCTGAGATTTAAGTTCATTTTTATAACACATTCCAGCTAAAATTAAATGACCTTATTTTTGCAGTGGGGTTGAACAGTGGTGGAATCCTTGAAATTCCATGGATGTTCTTGGATCCGAGACGACCTCTAGGTGATATCAGAGAGGAAGGTGTCATACCTTATATGCCTGAGCTGCCGTTGCCTGCCGAATCGATCATCAACTACAATCAGACTCTGCATAGGGTGCGCGCTATTCATACTGCTCCAAGTGGGCTCGAATCAACTTGTTTAGTCTTCATTTATGGATTAGGTTTGTCAATATTTCATATTTATTAACAATTTTTTTAAGTCTGGATGTCAGTTTATATTTTAAAGTTTTTAGCGTTAGTACGGTGGTATACTGAATTCACCATCTCCTCAAACTGAATCAAGCAAAAACAACAACAAACTTAAAGCTTAAAGGATTCAGTTTTTATTTTAATAATCTTTTCCAGTTGGGTTACTTGAAATCTAATTCGATTAGTGAAATGTCAAGTTCTGCGATACTTGAAATAGTAGTCTACCTCTATTACATAACGAGTGTGGAAAGGTCGAAATTACAAACGAATGAATGTTTCCACCCGAGTCGAATATGATTTGAGTTTGTAAACACCTTCCCACATGAGCTTTTGTACAATCTCGTTGTCATATTTTAATGTAAGATCCAACTATAAATCATTGTTCTAAAAACATAACCTCAAAACAGTTGGAACTTGGATGAAGTAATTTTTTGACGAAGTAGTCCGTAATCAATAACTTTTCAAGGAAGATTTGCGTTTGGTAAATTGCGATCTACATAATATCCAATATCAGCTGTTCTTTACCGCACGCTCATAGGCTAATAGAATAGATAGAATAGATAGTGTTTGTCTGTAATGGAATAGTTGGCTATATTACATGCTATGCTACTCAACATGTTCAATGAATATTTTTAAGCTGCGTATCAACAGTGCATGTGCCACAAATGCCTCGCGGTGCGTTGATACTGGTGCAATTGGAACGCAGTCGATCAGCTGTAGCCAATCACAACTCTTGCTATTAAATTTAAAGGATAAAATAAGGGGTGTGATTGGCCACAGCTGATCGACTGCGTTCCAGTTGCACCAGTATCAACGCACCGCGAGGCATTTGCGGCACATGCCTTGCACTGTCGATACGGGCCTTGATCATTGTCTTGATCCACTCATTTTCCATTAACTCATTGTATTGTTTCCCAATTATTGCTTGGTGACATTGATTTCATTTAAATTTCCAATGTAGATCTTCTAAAAGGCTCTTTTCCATTCCAATGTGATACAGCGTGATCAAAAAGTCGCGAAACCCAATGTTTAAAGGCTTGTAGAAGTGACAGGAAAGTTTTAAAAGTTTGATTTTCGTAAAGACTTTTGTTTGTTAGTTAGTAGAGTGTTGCTCCTATGCTAGAACACCATTATTGGGTGATAATAAGACCGGAAACAGTTTATCACTAACAATTTGATCAATTCATAATATTTTTTCACTCTCGTTTACTCATAAAATAAAATAAAAACTTTAATTGGCGTAGAAGCAGTTACTAATAGGTTCTAATTCGCCTTATCTTTATGCTCGGTCATCCATTCAAGAGCTTTCTTGAGTGTATGTGACGGAACCTCATGATCACTCATCAACCGCTCTCACCAAGCGAGCGACCAAATACAATGTACTCGTGTTTGAGTTGCTACGTGATGAAGTCAACAATGAGGGTTCGTCAGCATGTATTTCTTAACATTAATTCCATGAATAATTTTGTATTAATTTTTTGTAACGTTCCGCTCTGATGGTCTCCAAAAAAAATATATGGGCTTGACAATCCTCAGCACCGACGTGATATACCATATCATCTCCATTTATTGCTAATGTAATGACTTTCCATTGTAAGTTATCTGAAGACTATTTTTCTAATATTGATAATAATAAAATATGTCAACCTAGACGAATCTAGGCTTGGCAAAAAAAAACCTTGCCTAGAATTGAAATGACATTTTCAGTCATGAGTGCACGTTGTGAAAAATATTTTGGTTCTAATTTCTTCTTTTGTCTTCATCCTACTTGAACTGTTGATGATAGTAAGCTTAAAAACTTGGTAGATACTAACGACTTTCACTTTTACAACAGTACTCACGATTTTGATGTTTGTCGGACGCGTTTCGTGGCACTGAGCCTCATCTTCAGCGTACAAGGAGTAACTAGATGCTAGATTTTGGTTCTGTTTGAACAATTTGACCGGATTCACTGTCACCCAAAGACAGTGCTAGACGTACGAAGCCACATTCTATTTTAACAAACAAAACTGCATGTGAAATTTATACTTTCAAGATTATCCTGCCTCTTCTAAATCGCTCTCATCACCATTGGGTTGCGCGACCTCTCGATAACCCGTTACAATACCAATTCTATTTTCATATTTTAACTCTTTGAAACTACTAATTCCTCAATTTGAATTTATTTTTCAGATTTATTCTACACAAGAGTAGCACCATCTAAAACTTTTGATGTTTTGAAAGAGGATTTCGATTATCTTCTGATTACTGCAGTGTTGGTTGGACTCAGTGTGGCAGCTTATGCTACGAAACGACTAGCTCAAAGAAAAGCCTTGAAACAGGCATGGAAATGAACTTAGTTAACGTTTACGTTATGACGTGACAATTTTCTATGAATGGAATCGTTTACTCACTCATTCATTGACGTGGAATGAACTTGTGAAAAGTATATAGCTAGGGGTAGAATAAAATTTTACAATTGAAATCCAACGAATTTACTCTTATTAGAAGAGAGATTGATTAGTTAAGGAGATATTATCTTCTTTGTTTTCTTTCATATATGATCATTATCATTATTATTCATTCATCAATTTACGTACTGCATTTTTCGTAATAAAAATGTGTATTGCATGTATAAATAAAAATGATTTAAGTTGTTGATGTTCCGCACGTATCGATGTTAATCTGATTTATAAGTTTTATAAGGGCTATTTCAATATCAATTGACATTATGAACCATTAAGCAATTTAAACTTTTTAAATCGCAGTCACCATTGTAGGGTATTGTCTTCTCTTTCACCTTTCACATAAATTAAAAATCATTGTGTTATGGCTTTTTCATGTTTAGTATTCATCTCCAATCATGGAAGTGTAATTTATAAAATTTTCGTTTAAAAAGGGGGCTTAGATTTTGTAGTGTGCTTGAATGTTCCCCGGATTCTTTCAATATTATTATTATCATCCTACCTCATTTGTTTTCAGTAGGCTGTTTCTACTTCATGATTGGTGTTTGGAATTTAATGTTTCGTGGGGTGTCACGCATTTCCATTATTTATCTTTCTCAAATCAAAACGAATTAAAAAATAACATTTCCATTCATAATTTGTTCGTTCGAATATAATGTATAAGTTGTGTCACACATCATCATTATTCTAGAAAATATTTATCAATTAAATAGATATAATGCACTCATAGGTAGCCTATTCATATTATTTGATTAATCCATTGATTCAATCAATTTCCCATTTCATGTGTATAGTGGCAGTTCTCATTAATATTTTCCATATTTTATAATCATTCTTGACTGTCGATTAACTACTTTATTGGATAGTTTTTACTCTTATACATTATTTACCTCATTAGGTATTCCCTCCTATTCCTTTTAATAGTGGTTGTAAGTTAATGATACTGGTATTGCATTGTATCTATTACTTTGTAAGTTTGTTATTAAAAAACTGTTTGAGTTATTGATTTATTTTAATTTCGTTAACAATATTTAGCCTCTATCCTAATTCTGTAAGTATGAATGAAAATGGTTAGCAAATGAGTAAGGTTCTCTATAATATTGTTAATAGAAATTACTTTATGCATTGTAGAAGTAGAGACATAAGGTAACAAGGAGTATGCTCTAGTTTTTCCTTCCAAACGGTTCTCATCTTGGTTTTAGGTGGTTTTAAACTGGCCTTAAAACGGTAAATTTTACATTGCCACTTTAATTTTTTCAAATTATTTCGGCTTCACAATTCACATGACGATTAAAAAAAGCAGGCACTGTTTTTCAAGGCTATTTTCTAGCCTATTTGTTTACAAAAACAACTACTGTATTACAATACTATAAACTTTCCTGCTCTTATTAGCCTTCAAGCTCATTTTTTGAAAATAATATTTTTCAGTACTAGTATAATTGCTTTTCAAATGCTTGCTCTCTTAAAAAGAATTAATAAAATTTAAAATTAATTCAATTTCTTGTTTAGACATAGGCTTCTGAATTACAGCAATGTAGGTGATAAGGTTTCACAATCATTTGTTGTGTTCAATGGAAGAAAGATTTGTTGGTGAAGAGCCGATTATAAAAAGCGAGCTATATCGATACTATAGTTTCCGACATGATTAGGCCCACTAAGTTGATAATAGATAAATGGATAGCTATTCTTCTCGAACAATTGAATTTATCTCAAAACTACCTTCTTAATAGTACAGGATGATTTTTATCCCTGTTACCGGTACCAAATTTTAATTTTTTGGTAATCTATTTTTAATAATAAAGGGACATTTTGTTTTGTCACACAAAGTTGATATCCCTATTCAATCAGGTTTATGTTTATCAGGGCAAGTTGATTATCCTTGAGCTGTGTAACGTTCTGAGCAAATTCCGGTCGTCTTAAGGTAGGATTCCCAAGCGGCAGCTCGAACTGCCGTGGCTCTACCTGCGCTGCTCTAGCCATCACAACTCTATTCACATAACTGTATTATAGATATTCACTATGCTATATGTTATTATACAGAGTTGTGATGGCTAGAGCAGCGCAGCTAATGTCGCGACAGCTCGAGCCGCGCGGCTCGCAAGTGAGCTGTCGCTTGGGAATCATACCTTGCGAATTACCTTAATAAGTTTGTTTATTATATTAACAGCTAAATAGAGTTACTTGATTCAGCCTATCAATAAGGCTAGTAAACTTCTGTTTCCTTATATGCTACGCATTTAGTATTATTTTTTGTATTGATGTAGCCTAAATAAATAAACTTGAAATTAATTTTTTGTTATTTAGCCCAGATAACTGATGAAACGTTAAAAATAAAATACAACGGTCATAAAGTACCGCAGGGACTTTAATTCTGTACCGTACTCATTATTTGAAGATGAATGATAGGTTTAAATTCTACCAAAATACATTTCGTCGGTGAAATTATTAGTCATGAGAACTTGAAAAAGCGATGGGCCGGTCATTTTTCAAGTATGTGTGGGAAGAAGGAGCTGTAGTGGATTGGATGTAGGCAGACAGGCCAAGATACGACTACTTTCCGATTGCTTCTCTTGCTTCTTTCCGCTTTTCTTTCGCTTATGATTTTCCGTCTTCGTCATTGACTCTGCCACTATTTTATAATATGAGGGGCTGCGCTTCGCTGCGACGGTAATGCAGTAATATATTTGAGCCGTGCACGGAACGGAGGGAGAGCTGATGGTCGGTGTTCTAATCACACGATTATTGCCGCGCACAATTAAGCGCCTCATTCCCACGGTCGCGGGGCCGACCGGCCGCAGGCGCAATCGCCGGACGCTTCTCTGATTGGTGGACCGAGGTGCACTCCTACCGTCCCGGCTCCCTGCTCCCTGGACTCTCCCAAGGGAACTCTTGCTCCTCGCTCTCATATCGTTCACGTTTGTATTTATCACTTACACCCACTCCCCGTAGGCGCCGCGCCGCGCCGGTCCCGATCTCGCGACCACTTTTAGCGCACAGACATGCGATCCAAATCCCAATCCTCGGAACTGTATTCTTAGACAAACTCCAGCCACTTATTTTTAGTAGTCGCGATGGAACAAAACCATCGCAGCGCATCTTCCAACGTTTAGCTGCATTGATTTATTTTCAATTTCTTCTTCTCCTCCGTACACGTACACCTACGGTTGTGAAACGTCGGACCAAATTTATGACCCAGCTCTCGAATTTGCATAGTAGGTAGTAATAATTTGCTCTCACGACTGCCTTTGTTAGGATGACAGACAGCGATTGCAGGCTATAATTGCTTTATACAGAAGGTAGGCTCTATCTGAAAAATGGAGAGCATTGAGATCTTCGGAATGTGAAATCATTGCATATCCCAGTCCTCATACAGTCCAAATTGGAGGAAGAAGATTGATAACAATTATATGTAGTGGTGAAGTGATTTTTACAAAAACTTTTGCAATATTTTTATTGTTGGTATCAGGGGTTGAAGAAGGGGCTGATGGAGGGGTGTCTGGAAGGTACTAACCCGGAAAATTTTGAAAGTCGAAAATCTTGACACTAAAGTCATGTTTTCTCATTCAAACATGTATATTGCGAATTTCTTAACAACTTCCATTCAAAAAAGAAATCCGGGACTTTTCCCACGGTACAATTTAGTTCGAATAGGTATCCGTATTTATAACAGAATTCGGATTAGTTTGAAGCCATTCTGAGTCTTTTATTCCTTCTAAAACACACAGAAGATTTCATTTTTATCACTTTTATTAAAAATATTTTCATGTTATTTAATTCGACACTGAACTATTTAGGTCTAAACTAATTGAAAATGACTTAATTCAGTACTCCAAAAGTGTAGAACTTCCAATTACTATAGTAGAATTATTCATTATCCTAAGAGCATCTGAGCAATATCCAGTTGTATGCTCTCACGACTGACATATTTCCCAGTCGGGGGGAATATGTAAATATGTACTGGGAATATGTATTTCCCAGTCGAGGGGAAATCTTTTTTAGAAATAGTAGGCTACTCTGAAACTAAATGTTAAAAAATTTTTAAGCCTTATCATTAGTCAAAAATATTTGACACCTCTTTCAAAGTGAGTAGGGTAAAAAGGCCGGTTCTGGTGCAATGGGCATTCTGGCACACCTTGTGCCAGACTTCCCACTAACCTAACCTTACCTAAGTTTTTGGCGCCTAACCTAACCTAACCTACCCCCCCCCCTTCTTCAGCCGCCCTTCCCAAAGGTCAAAATAAAAAATATAATAAATTAATAAATTTAAAAAAAGAATCCAATATGGCGCCTAACCTAAGTTTTTGGCATCTAACCTAACCTAACCTCACCTAGAGTGCTGGAGCACTTCAAGGTCACCCATGGCATCATAACCTAACCCAACTTTTTAGATTCTAACCTAACTCAACCCAACTTTTTGGGTTCTAACCTGACATAACCTAAATTTTTGTATTATAACCCAACCCCACCTCTCTACTAATAAGTAGGGGGGGGCATCAGATGGGGCAGGAGCAGGGGCAGGTATATGGTGTAGGGGCATTGGTCAGGGGTGCTAGTGCATGCAGTCAAAGTGGGATATGTTATTATACCTTTAATAGTAGACTAGTAATCAGATATACATTGCGGTGTAGTGGTTAGCAGCGCTGCTTTCCATGATAGGGGTCCTGGGTTCAAATCTCAGTAGGGTTTAAGGAACTGTTGTAAGGTTTAAGGACTATTTTAGGTATCAAGGTTGAAGTGTTGTAGAAGGGTTAGTATACCACTATATCATAATGTATATATTTTGCTATTTTAGTGGATGACAGTTGACAGTTGACTAACTGACTAACAGTTGACTGACAGACTGACAGTTGACAGTTGATTGACTTACTGACAGTTGACAGTTGACTGACTGACTGACAGTTGACAGTTGACTAACTGACAGTGAAACACTTACTAAACTATTAGTTGAATATTGGGCTGTGAAATAAGTAAACCATTTATCCATCATCATCTTTATTTAGAAATAAAACATTATATACATTCAGAACATCTCCTGTCAATGGATGATATATTTTTCCACATTATAGATGAGAATACAGTATGCACTGGTTCCAGCTGGTATGTTTGGGCCATCTGTTACTTCACCAAGACATCCTCCAGCCTTCAATGTCTTCATGCTTTGTGAACAATCAAATGGATACAGCATTAATCTCCCATCTTTAAAAGCTTTTATATCAAATAATGGATTACTATAACAAAGACCATGTTGGTATTGAAAGATTTATACATATTATAGACTTGCTGATCATTATCCTGAATGCTCTCATATGGGTAGTACTTGTTGTTCAGGTGAACCCTAACATCTTTCATTGAGCTCTTGTCAAAAAAGGATGCATTTGCTGCTGCTACTTCCCTCCTGTTGGTCTGCAGTCCAATGATGACAAAATCTGGCTTCTCAAACTAATCTGTTGTTTTCCATGTATGCTTGTAGTTTGTGGTAAGAGAGGATAAGTATGCAACTCCCAATGATGGAATGATATACTGATGAGTTCATCTTGCTGCACAATAGTCAGTAGATGGAGTTTCTCTGGATCAGACACTTCTACATAGGGCTTCATCCATTCGATTTTTTCAACAACAACTTTACCACCATCTGCAGCAAGACAGTTGGTGGTAGTGGGACTCATTCTCAGCACCAGCTCTTATTTCACATTAAGCAGAATATGACAATAGTCTTTGGCAAACCCTAGCAAGTATCTCAGAGGCACTTGCATGGTTGTACCATTGGTAGCAAAATAGTACAGTGCAATTAGACAAAAAATGACTTGGATGGAACACCCTGTGTCTCTGGAATCTTTCCAAATATTCTAAATTGAATTTTGAATAGAAATGGTATTTTATAAAATTTTGCTAAGTTGAACTGTTCCCAAGTTACAGGGGGAATAAGTGTAGACATTTTTTGGATTTTTCAGATTTATCAATAAAATATGACATTATTGTTAATAAAAAATATTTCTATTATAATAATGTATTCCATATATGGTAATAGTTATAATAGTGACCAGGGGCGAATGCATTGATTCATTTTAGGGGGGATACCCAATTTTTGAGAGGGGGGGTAGGTTTGTTGTTGATGCCACCTTGTTTTATAGGACATACTGAACTATATACCTTATAAACTGTACTATAGTTCAATAGATTTGTGAACCTCTGGGGGGATATTTGGTATTTTTGGGATAACATTCCACTTTGACCCCCATCCCCCATCAGGTTGCCCTGTGGCATTGGCTGGTAGTAGTCCACCAATTTCTCTAAGGGCATTACTTTCAGAGGAAAATATTTTTTATTCTATTTTTAATAATATTTCTATTAATATTTTTTATTTCTATTCAAAATTCAATTTAGAATATTTTTGTATAAAACTCATCTTGCCCTCAACCCTATACTTTTTGAGATGTTTGAAAAAACTGAAATTTTGTACCTTTCAACCCCCCTCCCCCCTAAACCTGCTGCTCAAAATGGTGTAACTTCTACCACACAATATAGGGGTTATATAGAACAGTTTGGCGTTGGAGGGAAACTTTCAATTTGGATTTCCCAGTTAATGTCTAATTGCACTGTACTAAAAGTAGTAAATCCAGTGGTTGAGTCAAACTTGTAGCCAGCTGTTTCCATCTTAAACTTTTTATCTTTTTCAAATGTTATTGCATTCTTCATCAAGCTGGTGATTCCAGGGTTGCATATGCTGTCCACTACAACTCCATTGATTTTGTAGCATATCTCTACAAACAGGTGAGCAAAGATTCCAGAGACACAGGGTGTTCCAGCCAAGGCTGCTCCAGTTGCTGCATTGACAACTGTGTACTTCACATGTGGATAGCTGTCCAATGGTAGGGTGTAAATGTCCTGTTGCTGGATTGGAATCCATATCTCATAATTAGGTTTCAAGCTGACTGTGGTGGGTGAGTGGGAATGGTACTCAATATCAGTGATAGTATCATCCAATATTGGCCCATTGTCAAGCACATCCAACATCCTTCTGCTAGCAGTGTCAAACACACAATGACACACATTTATTTTTGTTCAACTTAAAAGGTTCTTGGATTAGTTCCCACTTTGGCCACATGCACTAGTGCCCCATTCCTATAACTGTCAATCAACTGTCAGTCAGCTGTTTACCAACTCAGTAACTGTTTACCTGTCAGTCAGCTGTCAACTGTCAGTCTGTCAATCAACTGTCAACTGTCAGTCAGTCAATCAACTGTCAGTCTGTCAATCAACTGTCAACTGTCAGTCAGTCAACTGTCAGTCAGTCAACTGTCAGCCAGTCTGTCAGTCAACTGTCAGTCAGTTAGTCAACTGTGAACTGTTAGTCTGTCAACTGTCATTCAACTGTCATCCACTAAAATAGCAAAAGATATACATTATGATATAGTGGTATATTAACCCTTCTACAATACTTCAACCTTGATACCTAAAATAGTCCTTAAAGTTGGGTTGAGTTATACTTAAGGTGACCAGATTTTGAGGTACTGAAAATGGGATGGCTACAAAACCGGTTGGGGGGGGGGAGGAGGGGTGTTGTTTTGCTCATTTATACAGAATTTTTCCAAAACAGACCAACAAACTTTGTGATGTGATAACTTGCCACAAAGTTATAATAATGAAAATTTGAAGAATAATGTAAAATCCTCTACCATTATTATCCCAGTAATAAAGCATTTTGTCAACTACTACTCCATTTCCCCATTCCACTCTTTGTTCCATCTTGTTTCAATTCGATTTGTTGTCATTTATACAGAGTGTGGCAACATAACTTCCTTTTTTCAAAACTTAATAAAACGCATTGTATGAATCAGAAAAATTTTATTCGTTTTTTTATAATATAGGCACATACATAAAGTTTTGTTTCACCCAGTTTTGAAAATCGAATCAGGTAGGTGACGTCCCTCATTCTCCATACACTGAGTTAACAGATTTTTGGCGTTTGTCATAACTCCAGCCAGCATAGCAGGCATTATGTTGGCAATTTCTTCCTGGAATTTGGTCTTAAAATCTTGTAGGGTCCTTGGACGGTTCACAAAAACATGGGATTTAAAAAAACCCCATAGAAAAGAATCACAAGGGGTCAAATTGGGAGAGCGGGCCGTCCACTTCAAATTGCCCCTTATTGAGATAAGGCGCTCTGGGAAGTGTTCCCTCAAAACAGCTCTTGAAGTGTGTGCCGTTGCACCGTCTTGTTGGAACCAAATGCCCCTTCATCTAGTCCAACTCATCTAGCAGTAAGGAAAAATCCTTTACGTGTCGGAAAGTCCAAGGGCAGATGCATATTTGCGTGCAGAACGCTGTGGTGATCACGAAATTGAAGCTCTTACTAACTTCATGTTCTCAGGTGATCTCATTGGCCAAGGAACTCCATTTCTTTGTCTTGTCACTTTCTCAGTTTTTCTGAACGTAGTGACTCACGTAGCAATTGATTTCCGGTCCAGGACAGTGGCCAATGGGGCTCAATTGAAGCAATTATGAAAGGCATGCTAGGTTGCAATCACAGAACATCCACTCACAAAGTAGGCCTCAATGGTAAACGTGTGCTCCTCACTGTTTTAATGCTTGGTGGCAACTGAACTGTGTTGGACCAAAACTTTATGGTCCCACCTCTCAAATGAGACCACTAGCACTCTGCTCCGACATCAACAGACTTAATGGCGCAGATTTTAAAAAAGGAAGTTATGCTGCTGCATCTTGTAGTTCAAAAATACAAAAACTTTGGAGTTAAAGGTAGAAATCATAACTGAGTCTTAAAAATATAAAACTTAAAATATGAAAGAGCAAAAAAAACTTGAAACTTGAAAAACATGCTAAATCGGGACAAATGAGCGTCCCAAGAGGTTTGGTGGGGACAATGGGACAAGTCTCCAGAAAACGGGACTGTCCCAGCAAAAACGGGACATCTGGTCACCTTAGTTATACTCCGTCCACCGAGTGTTCAGACCTAAGCTCCTCCTCCAAGGTTCTGACATCATGAAACGACCAGCTCACAAGCGGTTGTAATTGCCAAGAACATAGAAATTTCCAATCAATATTGGACTTTTAATATCAAATTTTTGAGTGGCCTTAGAAATATTGATGTTTTATGGTTGTTCAGCAAAATTTACATCCTTCTAACATGAGAACAATCATTATCAATATCACTTGATAGAATTATGGTTGATTGAACATAATATTTCATACTAATTATTTTGACTGCTCAGTTCAAGCCGGGAATTTCAAACTCATTCAATTACACACTACTGCAAATTCAAGTATGCGTATATAAAAATTAATCTAAAGCTTACATTTGCAGTAAATTAATCTCATTACTGTATGTACTTTGGATTCAATGAAACTAATATTTTCTAAAGAACTAAGTTGTTTTGTTGAAGGTGAAACAAAGAACAACACATATCCGCCAAAAAATCTTCCATGAGAGGTTTGAATTATGTAAATCAGCTGGAAGATTGCAAACACATAAATTTCGTTAGATTCCCTGAAAAGTGAAAGGCTTGTGTTTCCCAGATTTTCACAGCATAACTGTGACCTGAAAAGTAACAGCTGCAGCATGATAACCTTACTTGCCATTGGCTAAATCTGCCTGCAATGTCAAAATGGGGGAGGAGCTTAGGTTAGAATCTAAAAAGTTGGGTTAGGTTATGATGCCATGGGTGACCTTGAAGTGCTCCAGCACTCTAGGTGAGGTTAGGTTAGAATCCAAAAAGTTAGGTTAGGTTAGATGCCAAAACGCCATATTGCATTCTTTTTTTAATATTTTTATTTTTTCATTCTCTTTACCTTGACTTTTGACCTTGACCTTGACCTTTGGGGTGCGGGCTGTGACCTTGGGCGGGGGCTGAAGAAGGGGGGTTAGGTTAGGTTAGGCGCCAAAAACGTAGGTTAGGTTAGTGGGAAGTCTGGCACACGGTGTGCCAGAATTCCCATTGCACCATAACCGACCTTTTTATCCTACTAAAGTGCATTCTATCCCGTGTAAGATGAATCCTGATTTTGGGGGGATTTCCCCTTTACCCCACCGCCCGTGGATCCGCGTCTGAACAGAACGTACAATCTTGGGAAAATGACTTGTTACAGTATAAGTTACAACCTCTAATACTTCCCATGTCTTTATTTGGTTTTCAATATGAATGAATTCCATCCACAAAGTAAGCATGTATGGGCCTATTAGTGGGGAGTCCCGATGAAGTTCCACAGCCGACATAACCACAATTTCTCATGATGGGAAATTGTTATAGTTCTTGAATTTACACACAGTGTTTCAAATTTTGGTGAAGTTCGTCTGACGCATCAATGATATATGATTGAAAAACATTGATAGCATTCAATAGAATTCGAATTAAATTATTCATATCAATATAAAATCAACCTTAGGTTTATATCTTGAATCGTTCAGAATTTGTAAAAAAATTGAAATTTCCTTTGTCGGATCTCACTACAGTGATCGAAAAAGCAACAATCTGGCGAGGATCCTCTTATAAACTGTTATAAGTAGTAGAAAGTAATAAAATGTTTATATATTGGATCACTATATCATACTTCTAAGGACTCTTCCTAGATTCATATTCCGTTATCAAAATAAATAGAAAACTTCAAACTGGGTTTTCTCAAATAATACTTACGCCCTTCTTGCATCCGGCTCCTCAATTGTCATTTAGCTATGCCTGGATAATCAAGAGAAATAGATACTCCACATCAGCTTTTAGTAGGTTACATTACGAACAAGAGACAAACAAACCCGCCTACTTTTTGGCATCAGCTACACGTGCTATGTAGCGTCATCATTGTGTCATCGAGTGAAACACCATCACACTATTCTCTTTCCCTCCCTCTTGTTTGAACTATGCATATTTTAAACCGAATTTCCATATTTTTCATGCAAAAATTCCAATGGGAGTTGAACAACTTGATTCCATCCTAAATTGGACAAGCATATTGGGATTAATCCCCCCTAATATCGTCGTAATACCTTCGCTTCTCATCTCTACCCTCAAAAGTGAAATCAATTATCTGGGATTGAGAGTTATAGTTCTCCAATGCTGTAGTTGATAGAACTGAAACACTCTAATTCAATCATTATGGATGTTGATAGAATTGTGAATAATAAATTGTATACTCAATTCTCTACAGTTCTAGAAATGAATTTTCAAGTTCATCGAAGGAAATGATTTATAATTACGATGACTATTGGTATCAACATCCAATGTAATCAAGAGAAAGCCTTTGTTTTCGTTTTGGAATGGAGGACATGGAATAGTACAAGAACAGAAACATTTCAAACACTGAAATAAGTTGTAGAAATGACAATGGAATTGTAGGTTGTTTCGGGAGAGCGAGGTTGAAATATTCTTCGAGACGTATCCGTGTCCATAGTCAACGGGGGAGTTGGAGGTAACTACATGTCACAAGTCCTCAAAATAAACTGTAATAATACTTGTAGAGTACAGATACGATTTGACATTGCCGCATGCTTTATTTGGAAGGTCTATTTCTCATTGTTCGAGCAGTTCAAAAGCGACCGAAGAAGGCATAATAGCTATTTATTTTCTATTTTTCGAGCATCGTTCCGAAATAAACACTGTAATAAACACAGTTCACTTTTTCTTTGAAAGGCGGTCAAACGAACATTATGCAAAACTCTTTCGGCTCTTTCATCTGCAAACTCTGATCATAAGTTCAGCCGAAATAAAAATATACTGTTCGACGATAGTGTCTCTCTGAGCGTAAAACAAAACACATTCAGAAAAATCCAGGATATGAACGCCGGATTCCGGATACATTGATGTTGAATTCGTTCTGTTCTTTATCTTGTGATTTTATGATTGATAATTTTTTGTTGTGATTTTATTGTAACTAGTTTCTTATAGAGAATCAAATTGAACCGAATGAGCTTTGAAATAGTGTGTAAAACAGAGGAAAAGGAACTGATACGCATTCCATGTTTCACAGTACCTTCATATAGTCTGACCAAGCAAAGAAGAGCCTCTGGCAAGATGGGAAAATGACTCCATCTCGGGCAATATTAGTTCAAAAATGATTGAATTTGTCTTAATTGTAGAAAACATTCTGATCTACAATTTGGGACCAAATCAATAATTTTTGAATCAACATTGACCGAGCTGGGGTCATTTTCTCATCTTGCCAGAGGCTCTTCTTTGCTTGGTCAGACTATAGACGTAACTTCGGGTATAGTCTGTCCAAGCAAAGAAGGCATTCTGGATGGATGGGAGAATGATTCTTACTTTTTTTTATTGCGGATGATGCCCACATAAGAATTTTAGCTTGTTCGTGGGTAATGGATACTTAGTGTGAAGGTGAAAAACAGCCATGCCACTGGGATTCGAACCTAGACCTGCGGCAGTGCTAGCGACCTGAAGATTGTGACGCCCTAGCCCACTGCGCCAACGAGTTCAATATTGATTCAAAAATTATCAAATTAGTTTCAAATTGTGAATCAGAATCTTTCATACAATTTAAGACCAAATTTATAATTATTGAACCAATACTGATCCAAGGTTATTATAAGACATTTTGTAATAATCTTGACACTGATCGAGCTGGAGTTACTCTCCCCATAGTGCCGGAATGTTATTTTGCTTGAACAGACTTTTAATTCCCATTTACTTATGAAGTCTATCAACAAAAAAGCGCCTGGTGGTCAATAATTAGTTGATGCTACTCTGGGATAGTGGATCATGGTCGAAGAAATAGGAAAAATAGGAAACAAGAATGCTCTGATCAGCTGACTCAACCACCAGGTTTTTTTTGTTAATTTCTGCATGAGTACCTATACATAACAATTGACATCAATATACAAAAAACAATTCAACGTATTTCGTTGTTCGTGAGGATGATATAGCCAAAAAATTGACACGTTTCAGACATTTATGAATTTATTATGTTGAGTAGTTGAACAACTTATGTTGAGAAGTGGAAAGTTCTTCAAAAACTATTTCAGCCCTTGATTGAATCTTGCTTGCACATTGAGACATGCAGTCTCATAACAAACCAAGGTTCCAGGAGAAAGACTTGGTATGAGAAAAATGAATGAGCATGGAAATTCTAGATAAAGCTCTGAAAAAAATAACAGTTTGTGACGGATAAACAAAGTGAAAAGGCAGCTCATTTCGAACTTGAACGAAATTTATATGAGGAATTGGCGAGGGTGAAAAAAGGGAAAGAGGAGTAGAGGAGGGATGGAGAAATTTAAAATCTGCACTCCCTGGAGTATTTGACATTTTTGTTTGTTGTAAAATGTTTTTGCTTGTATTATTATATTGGACTCATATTGGAAAGAATTGGTCTGCTCCTCAATAATTGAGAACCAATAATATTATGAAACTCTTTTCAAACAAATTTATTTGGCATAGGCCTGCATTGAATCAGATGTCATTTAAACCGATTTTTTTTCATTAGATGGCGAGAACATTAATTTTGATCACGTTTCAAACAATTATCCTCAAATGTTTGATTTCATAAAATTACAACAATTCCAATCAACAAGTGTGCTCTTGACTTGATGCATTGCTCAATCGTTTTTGATTTGATTATTTAAAGTCACTGACCATGGTTTCATCTAGACAGGTAGGTGACTTTGAATTGCTCGATACTCCGTTTCCACCAGCAGTGACAACGCTATCAAAGGTGGTGCTGGTGTTGAGACTTGTAGGGGTGACAGGGCAAGGGCAGGGGGCAGAACAGCTAACTTATGCAAAGAGGAACAAAGGCCGGGATTGGCGTTATGGGTGGTCAGTCGCTGGGTATTGTTGACACCCACTCTGCGTTCGCTTTGAAACTATACTGTATTTGATTTAACTTCTTACTCAGAATAGTTTTTATTGCCCATCTTATACGTGTTTCAGCAAGTCGGAAGTTATATCAAATAGGGTATAGTGTCGCGACTGTCCGTCATCTGCCCACTCACTCGCTCCCAATGACAGACAGCCGTGATTGATAGAATGATGCGTTGTCAGTTGTCGATAGCCTAAACCTCAGCCTACGAAGAGGATGTTTCATCGTCTTTGTCATACATCCGATTAAAAATCATTGCTCTATAATTAAAGTGAAAACAAGATAAGCAGTAAGTCGATGTACTGACGATGACAGTGATCGATCGACTTCACTAATTGAAGTTTGCGTACAGATTATCGACCTATTCAATGCGGACACTGATTGAAGAAAGTTTGATCTCTGCCTCCTTCTACCACCCGTCAGGGGAAAGTTCATTTGTGACAATCAGGGCCCAAATTATCAATAACTAGCCGGCAGGCTCGCTTCGCTCGCTTTCTCCGCCTAGCCAGGGGGCTCCGCCCCCTGGACCCCCGACAGTATAGGCAGTGTAAGTGAGTCAAACAGACTCGCTTCGCTCGCCTGCAAAAACTCTGTCAGTGACAGCTGAGACAAACAGGCTCGCTTCGCTCGCCTGCAAATTCCGTTCAGAAGGGATTCGAAATTTATTTCAGCATTTCTACACCTGATCTGGACCTGTTCACCTAATTTCAATATTTTCTGCCAATTTGTTATAGAAAAATCTCTGATTCATTCATTTATTCATTCATTCATTTATCACCAGAACTAAAAATCCACTGAACCGAATGCGTTCAAATTTGGCAGGCATGTTCAGTTGGACGTTTAGACAAGCGCTAAGAACGGATTTTAGGAACTTTTCAAGGATACGCCAAATATTTAAGTTTTTCTATAATTTTTCGGCGTTTTTCTCACTTTTTTCGAGAACCAATCGGTAGAAAATGTTGATATTTGGTAGGTAGGTTCAGATAAGGTCTAGTAATGTTGTGTTAAGATATTTTTGAATTCCGTTCAAGATTACGCCAGTAATCAGGTTTTTCAAACTTGTAGAAGTATTGCGGGTTGCATATCTTCCGCCTTGATACTACCAATCCTTACTGTAAATTCAATGGTTCAGCGAGATTATAGATAAACTAATTTGGAAGATATTGAATCAAGTTTCAAACTATGTCCGATATAGTTCCCAAGGTCATATCAATTCAGCTCAATATCAGCGTTTTACTATTTTTCAAAAATAAATTGGTAGAAAATGTCGAAATTTGGGGAACAGGTCCAGGTTAGGTCTAGAAATGCTGTTCTTAATAAATTTCGAATCACTTCTGAACGGAATTTGCAGGCGAGCGAAGCGAGCCTGTTTGTCTCAGCTGACACTGACAGAGGTTTTGCAGGCGAGCGAAGCGAGCCTGTTTCACTCACACTGCCTATACTGTCGGGGGTCCAGGAGGCGGAGCCCCTGGCTAGGCGGAGTAGGCGAGCGAAGCGAGCCGGCCGGCTAGTTATTCTATAGAAACAATTCTTTATGGTATTGAACTTATTTAACCTTCAAGCTCCCTACATTCTTTCTTTCAAACCTTTGGAGAACTCAAAATTAAAGACATTAAGAATTCCAAATAATTCGTAAAAGCGGTACACTCAAGCGGATTTCGCAATGGATGTCCGTGTGAGGGTATCCTCAGTGTATAGCCTAATGAATTTCATGAGAGTTGAATATATAGGGTAATAGATCAGGGAACATCTTTTCATTCTAATATTAGATTTTTTTACTAAAGTAGACGTTTATAAAATGATTGTAGTTTCTTATAGCCTTCATTTCCACTCATTGAGGAAATAATCTGAGTTGGGGCGAACCCAGGAATTAATTTCGGTGGGGGATATGAAAAAATCAGAGGGGAACCCAGGAGAACCCTTTCCCGGGGGGGTTTGTTGCTTGCCTTGAAAAATCTATAGTGATCTAAGTATCTTTAATAGCCTTCTCCCAACAAGCATTATCATATCTTTTGACCGAGTAAAATAAAGTTTAATAAATAAGTTAATCGTGTAAATAAGTTTTCTTTATGAAAGGATAGTAAAAATGTACATTTTATTCGCCAATTATTATTGTAGATGAATTGATTATAACAAGAGCTATTGGTCTCTTTCAGTCGTTATATATTGAACAATATTGTTGAGTTGAATAATGAAAAATTTGTTAATCAATTATTGTAGAAAAATTGATTTTAACACAAGCTATTGGTCTCTTGTAGGAGAATATTAAGAAAATTGTTTAATTGAACATGTTGCACCAATCTTCAACGTTTTATTAGGGAGAATATTCTTGTTGCATTCATTTAAACAAGAAATGGAATATTTGGGCTTGCGATGCTTGGTTTCAGTTTCATTCCATTTCCCTCTCCAAAGGGATTTCCCCGTGAGGGGGAAAATTTTTTCAAAAAAGCACCCTAAAACTATATTTTTAGAAGTTTTAATCCTTGTTATTAAAAATTTTTGCAACTCCTTCAAAGAGCATTCTATTCTAGTGTAAGATAGGTCCCATTTCCGGGGGATATATCCCCTCAATCCCCCCCTTGGGTTCGCCCCTGAATCTGAGAAATGAAAGGAAGTTTCGAAACAAATTGCTGAAGGCACTAGTGCCCTAGTACAGAAAATTCACTAATTTCCCTCAGTCGTCTTAACTTGAAAGCTTATACAATGCATTACAATATTTTCAAAATATATATGTGGGAGGCATCTTCTCTCTCACTAGATAGTAGTGTTATAATAATTGTTATAAAAGTATGCCTGCATTCAAGTTTCAAATTTGATAACTAAGTTGTAACAATACAATCCCAGATCATTTTATTATATTTTAATTCGATTATGTGATTTTATCATTGAATTGATAAATACATAAACATTGGTATTTTGAATGTACGGTGCATAGACTAAATTTTGAACCTAGAGGATGAAAAATGATTACATCAGAGACATGATGAATAGAAAGTCATTATTTTCAGTTTTGGATCACAACTATTGATTGTCCTTAAAATAGTATAACAAGCCTGAATCTGTGTAGCAGACTTATGAATATTGGGTATAGAATATAGAACGAAGAAGGTATTGTGAAAGCGAGGTGGAGACGAATAGTATTTTTGTCAACAGGTCGTTTCATAGTTGTAAAGAACTCAGGAGACAGCTGTGGAATTGTCATATAGTATGGGCGCACGCACCTTGTATTTAGGCGCTCAGAAACCGCTCTACTATCAGCCTAGCCAGATGATATGCGTGGCTTCACATCACCGTGACAATCGCCGTCAAAGAACAGCAATTAATTGTGTGTTGCACGACGTTCTTATTTCGCTAACCCAGCACCCAAATACTGTTGTAGTGTCTCCTCCCTCACCTCTCTCCCACACCATGACCTGGGCACAGTTCGGTAATCTCTTTTTCTTTTTATTCATTGCCGCAGTCAAGAAGACTTACTTCCAAACCACACCTTGTGGACTTCACCGCAGTCTCATAAATATATCGATGTCATGCTACATCAATTCTACTCAACCGCAATCTAAGTGGAAACAGGAAAATAAAGAAAAAGTGCTCTTTTTACATCAGCTCACTTCACAGGTGACAAAACGCACTCACCGCACTTCAAGGAGAATGTGATACGCTCTATTATTATGGTGATACCATATTATAAAACTTGTATGCCTAAACATACACACACATGCATCCATACGAATGGCTAGTTTTCTCAACCACTCTGTTGCCATACAACTCCTGACAATGTTCACACCACTTCATTTATTCGTATCCAGTCCATTCAGTGATAGCCATTGTGTTGTAAATCAAACACAATAATTTATTTCACCAGAGCAGCCAACAATGGATGTTATAAATTGTTTGAATCCCTTTAATTTCAAGCTTTTGATGGGAGTCTCCAAAACATTGCGGAGAAACAATCAATATTGTGAAGGAAGATCACGTCTTTAGTATGGAGGAAACAAACTGTCGGGGCCCTTAACCCTGCAGCTGCAGTTGTGTTGTATGTAAATGCTGAATGAATAAAATACTTGATGATGATGATGGAAAAATTTGGTCTTCTACCAGATTCATTTGGACTTCTACCAAATTTACTTGGACTTCTGTCCAGTGTTTTAGAAGCTTTCGAGAAAAGTTCTGAACTAGCTTTATTTAAACTTTCATTGAAGTTGAAAAATACGGTACTTTTTACTTTTTCAGTTTTAGAAGCTCAATAAATTACTTTGGTACTCTTTCAGTTTCTTGGAGCTCAATAATTGATTTTATTCAATCAGAATGTACTGTACTTCATTCCCACAAAAGGAATACTAGGTTGAGTATTGTGGGATTCCAGGTTTTTCCATTTTGAAATCCAAAAGTCCTTCGTTTTTTTCTATTCTTCCAAGATTTTCCGGAACATTATAAAAGATGAGGCGGCTGGTGTCATGTATGGTAAAAGATCATGCGACAGTCATCCAAGTAACATGATCGCCACTAACATAAACATTTTAATCATCTATCAAACCAATCAAAGGATCTTAAAATCCTCTCAATCTGAAATGACGCCATTGTCATCTACAATAATTTGTCCTAAACTTGCTTATGATACAATAAATATAAATATCATTCATATGAGAATAAAATACCATCTAAAATGATAAGAATGTCATCTTGAAACTTTTATCGTGGTCATTCATACATGAGGTGTATTTTCAAGAGAAAGCACATTTTGAATAAGAAATTCGAGCTATTAATAGGTTGGTACTGAATTTGAATTTCAGATCATACTTGACAATTAAGTTATAAAAAGAGTCAATATTGAATGCATTCAACGTTTGTTTGAATGATAGCATCCAGTAACCCAATATTACTCCACTCCCGATCGTTTCGAAAATTCGAGTACTATTTGAATATTTTTGAACTGTTTATCACTCTAATTAAATTCGACGCTGGCATTAGTTTGTCTTTTGCCAACGCAGTTTTTGGACGCAGTTGGTTCGAAGAAGCGTGAAACAATAAGTTCGAATCAAATCATAAATATTTATGAACTTTTTCTATCGAGCGATATGAATAAAACCGAATCTATAAGGGAACCTACCAGTTTACCTTTTTTGTTCTGACCAATAAAGCTTCATCGATGTGCGATATGAATGGTGTGAATCAGCCCTACGTGGCCGCACCTACATTTCTCAAATTATAATAATAAAAAATAACTATAAAAACAATAAATCACAAATTTCACCGACCGAAGAATGTAGTCAAGAGTATTGACTGCTTTCTCAGCAGTGTCGCTATGGTAATTCCTGAATCCTGTTACAGTCGCTCATTAGCATAGAAGCACATCACTATAATTATAAGATAATTATCAATTATGCAACCTCCATTCAGCTCCTACACAGGTCATTGATAACTACTCACTTTTGTTCCATTAAAAATCGTGATAAGCTTAATTGAAAACAAAAGAATACTCATTTACGACTGACTGTATTTCTCTTTCCTCAATCTATGCAAATTGGACTGATGCTTGATGTTCCCACCACTATTAATTGATAATGTTCTATTACTTAAAAGAAATTAAGAATTGAGTTTCAAAATAGTAAAGTAATCTCCCCACTCATGAACTTTTTCTTATGAGGCCTTGGAAAATGTTTCAAAAAGAGAAATTCGGTTCATATTTGTGAAAGCTAGTATTTCGTCATGTACAGAAAACAAAGGAAATTCACATTTATGAACTTATTCTCATGCAGATCCAATCGTTGTGTTGAAAACAGCCGTTGTCAACCGATTGCACCCGAGAAGGATATTTATATCCAAATAGTATAGAAACATTAATTTGAAAACTTTTCTCTTCCTCAGAATTCACTTCCTCACTTGAATTATTTCTCTCTCATTTAAAGCGTCTTATATCACTTTTTATTTTAAATTTCAATCACAATATCCTTTTCAATTATTTTTTCACAAAAGGGTACTGTGATTATTATTTGAAATAAATACAGTGATAAAAGTAGCCCTGCGATAGAGGAAACTCCTTATACAGAGTGTTTCAGAAGGAATGTGCAATACTTCTCAGGCTGATTCCTTACACCAAGTAGACAAAAAAGTTCTATGGGACCAACCCCCAAAACGCTTTGTTACCGAGATAACAATGGCGGAAAATTGAGATTTTTCAAAATATATTAATTTTTCTAATTTTTAGAGGCTCTAGTGAGGTTCTAAACTTATCAATTCCTATGTAAAATTAGCTGAGGAATTCAATAAATCCAGTTCCAAGTTTGTAACTTTAACGGTTTTTGATATAATTGGAAAAATATGCAAGAAAACGCCATTTTTCAACAATAAGGGTTATAACTGGATAAGGAATCATAAAATTGTATTTTTTAATAATGGAAGTTGAAGAGAGTCGGATTCTGAAGAAAAAGTTGAATGACGGCGATTGTGTAAATCTTACCCTAATCTCAGAAATAGCGATCAAAAATTGACAAAACATAGCACAAGTGATGAATTTGTGTTTAGTAGCGATTTTTGATCGCTATTTCTGAGATTAGGGTAAGATTTACACAATTGCCGCCATTTAACTTTTCCTTTAGAATCCGACTCTCTTCAACTTCCATTATTAAAAAATACAATTTTATGATTCCATATCCAGTTATAACCCTTATTATTGAAAAATGGCGTTTTCTAGCATATTTTTCCCATTATCTCAATAACCGTTAGAGTTACAAACTTGGAACTGGTTTAATTGAATTCCTCAGCTAATTTTACATAGGAATTGATTATTTTAGAACCTCACTAGAGCCTCTAAAAATATAGAATTATTAATATATTTTGAAGATTCTCAATTTTCCGCCATTGTTATCTCGGTAACAAAGCGTTTTAGGGGGTTGGTCCAATGGAACTTTTTTGTCTACTTGGTGTAAGGAATCAGCCTGAGAAGTATTGCACATTCCTCCTGAAACACCCTGTATTACTATTCTGAAACTATCTGTAGGAAGAATTTAGTTGTATGAGACCTACTCATTCCAAGATATCTTTCAATTTGAAATGAAATCATCCTTCAATTATAAATGGTCCTGAGTACTAATGGTCTTTTATAGATTTTCTCAGTTTTATTTTTTTCAATGAAACCGGGAAATATCTTGTTACATTGAACAGCATTTCTATGTTTACATCTTGCTGATTCAAAAAGATTGAACTCATTTCATGACTTGCTGAATAGATGCAATCATGCAATTTGATTCTAGTTTATGTTGGACAACAGTACGAATTTTGTGTAGAGAAAATTTGAAGAGAAGAAGTGGGTTGAACGCGGCTCAAGGATGACTTACATTCAACTATTCGTGCTAATGGATTTCGAACTTTAATTCTGAATAAATTAATCACTATATCCTATAGGCTATTTATCCACCTTATCGCAAAAAAGGACGTGATGCTCTCATGCAAAAGACACGTGAATAACATTCTTCACGTGAAAAGTTTCTGTCAAAGTACCTACAATAAAAAAAGAATGACAGATTGATGAAGACGTTTCGAAGGTGTCGTCTTTGAGGAAGCGGAGACCTCCCAGCTGAAAGAGCCACCCGTAAAACAAAAGCCACACCTGATACATGGCCATCAAACTCGTCACCGGTCACACTTGACTATTCAGTCGTTTGTCGTTCTCTTTCAAGTTTATCTGGCGGATATTTGTGTTGGTCACACAGCCTGTTTGTTCCTGATTATTGGGCGCAAACAAAATGGTCGCACCGCGCCCCTTCCTGCCACCACGAACGAAAATCGAGGAAAAACGTTTTGACCGGCGTGGATGTGTAAATTTGTTTTGCAAGTTACACCTTCCGTTGTCAGATAGAACAGGAATATCCAGTTGAATGGATGTGTGTTCAGAGCGCGATGTTTGCTGTCAAAAGTCGTCGCTTGTCGCCTATTGTCGACAGACGGACTGCGTTTGAAGGCCGAGATAAGGCACGCTAACAGTCAAGGACAAATCGGGTCCTTTTCGATTGGCTTCTTATTTGAAATTTTTTTGCTCCTATGAGTATTTCGCCAGTCAAAATTTCACTAATAATGCGTGACGATTGGTGCGGGCTTTGTTTTCCTGGTTTGGTGTTCTTTCAACAAAAAATACAATCTTTGTTCTGTAATACTAGAATCTGAAAAATCCGTTTCGAAAATTTTATTTAAATTTCTATTCCAAACTCTCTTTTCAATCCTTTATCCAATCAATTGTGTTGAGAAATGTATCAAGAATATTTGAATATGGTCTCAAGTCAAGGTCCGTAATATCACGTTGTATAGTTCATTTACATTGGACTATCCTCTTCTAAAATTTTTAGAGCATACTATTTTCATGAATGACTACAACAAAGACGAATATTAGCTGGTAATCAATGAACCGTGCTCAAAATAGAAAATTTGGCTTATAAATAGAAATAGCTTATTTAGCTGGGAATAGCTTAGAGGGATTCATGTTTAATCACCATTCCTATCATAATTGTGGAAAAAATGAGTGTTAATTATTAATTTGATATTATTATCATTCATTATGGATATGATATATTTTATATTATTGATTTGAATTTTAGTGTTAATTATGATTTGTTCATTGTTGGAGAGGGTGATCTTTAATCAAGAATATTATTTTTGATAGAATAATACTTGACTCCTTCCAGTTTAATGAAAAAATATCAATTTCAGGAATTGATGATTTTTGTAAGACGTTTGTAGGCTACATTATTTTGCACAATGTGATGATGGAACAGTCAGACCCAGACAACGTAGTTTCTTTTGTGTGATAAAGTATGGCCTTCGTACTGCTGAAACAAAGCTGCGGCTGCTTGAAGTCTCATTCTCCTCACATGGAGACCGTCTGGATTACAATGTTGCATGACATGATGTCCATGGGGAGACAGAAAAAAGAAATATAAAAACAAAGAGCACGTAAGGAGGAGTAACTTGTAACTCACTGCTTGATTCTTGACAAAGAGAGTATGGCTTCCCTTCGTTGTGTAATGACAGAATTCGATTGGTTATAATCGAAAACTGAGTTCCCCTTGTGAAGCTTCCTCCACAAATTACAGAGGAAATCAAGTTAATTAGAATAAAGGACCAGATCAACTCGATGTGTTATGATGATTTTTTACTGTACGATGATTGTTGCCCAGTATAAAATATCGTCAAATTGAAAAAGAAAAAGTATTCAATCTTCACTTTATTTAAGTTACTGTTCAATTAAGTGAGTAGTCAATAAGCTACCAGCCACTAGTAGAAGAGTATACCTTCTACAGTATCAAAAGAATATCATCGACATCTATTTTCTCTATATGAGCAAATAAAAATTAAAAGAATTGAATCCACAATGTACTTTAGTAGCTATTTTTTCGAATGATATTTTCAAACAAATATGCTAAATCACACCCCAAGATGCTGTCCCAGATTTTTACTCTGTCATAGTATGGACATATAAATAATTTAATATGTTATGGATGCCGCATAACATAATGATTTGTCATCTAATCAGCTTAAGAGCAATTTTCTGTTCGCTAGACGCTAGATTGTAATGAAGGAGTTGTGAATGGAATCTAGAAATAAAATTCTCTTGCCCCTTGTGGTGTTTAAATTACCAGTTGATGACAGGTGACTCCTGGGACGCATTATAATAAATCGGCAGTTGAGCGTCCCGTAGGGACGAAGCGTATTACAGGACAGATGCCTTGTCGGCGTCTTATTCACAATAAATAGACGAAGCGTCTCCTTCTATCCGGTAATCTTCTTTTAATAGAAAGGTTTCACAACAATTCATCTACTGGAGACCAATAACATTCAAATTAACCATTACTCATACGTCTTTACATGAACTACGTTAAACTTTTCTAATTTTTTTGAAGCGTCAAATGTTTCAGACATGAAAAAATAAGTAGCCTACTCCATCAACATGTTACTTCGTGGAATCAAATCAGCTGCTTGAAGTACAAAGAGTCAGAAGACTTCAACGCAGAAAGCCATACGAATTAAATGATGCTAAGCGTTCTAGATTTCGAGTGATAGTGCAAAAGGAGAGTATCATTTCATTCTGTAAATATGTGTAAAATTATTTATTAGTCAATAACAAAATTTGTTAATATAGAAAGCTAAATCAAATTGATAATACATTCTCCAATTACTCTTATGAATTTTATTTGAATGAAATAGAGTAGCTTATCAGTCTCTAACTACTGACTACGTGCTAGAACAAAAAAAACTTGAATCTCAACTTCAACCTCTTAACTTTGGTTCCATTCTTGTTCAATAACAGTTGATGAGATGGCTGTGAAGCTGGAAATTTTGCACTCTACAATTCTTCTAAATGATATATGGGATAGAATTCATGAATTCCTCTCCTTGAATTATAGTGAACTGCATAGATTAAGCAGATAGTAACGTTAATAAATAGATATCCCCAAAGTTCTAGAATTCTGATCACATTTTCACAATTTCTCCTAATATCAATACATTAACATGCTATATACACTAATAATTCACCTTATATAGGTAGTTGTTCAGTTAACCTTCATACGTAATACCTGAAGATAAATGCTACACACCAAGTAGTGTTTTAACGTCGAGTGTAGTAGTATTGGCATGATGCACTAAACCTGCACCCCATCAACTCCACACAGGGCAACCTATACTATACATATATTAATAATTAATTCGAGTCTCCATGAATGGAGATTCGAATTAATTATTAATATAATCATCCAGCAGTTGGTATACTGCAATGTCTAATAATTCTTCCATCTATACTATACATACCTGGCATCAATTCCATTATTCTGGTGAGATTCTGATATTGCTATAAATCATTGACATCAAGTGGATGTAGAGTACATAAGTTTTGAGTAAAGTAGTTTGATTACAAACCGAAGATAAAAAAAATTTAAAAAAAAATTGTAACGTAGGTACACAATTTACATTTTGACTTCTCATAGTTGCATTTCATGTCTTGAATAATTTCCTTTACAGAAAAATTTTGAATATTTCATTACTATCGATGTCAATTTATATCGTTTATAGCTGTTTTCCATCCACTCCTATTAGGAGTTCGTTCTCGTTAACCAACCCATGAAGGAAGTGATGACAATACTGGAAGTACCTATTGAAGGTTAAATAGGAAGTGAACACAAAAAGAGATTGAGTGGCTATAACTTTCCAAAAAGCTGTATGATTTGCAAGCAAAAGGTTGTGGGCGAACGTAATAATAGAGTGTGGAGAGAGGTGACTCGAGTTAATGGTAATTCGAAATCTAATCGTTGAAAAGATCATCATCCTGTCCAGTATTGACTCTGAATCGATAGTCAATAGTTAATAGTGAGTGGCTTTGGCTTTAGAGACAGGGGCAAACAATTCAAGTACTCCAGCAGAAATTATAATAGCATTGTGATTCTACTGACTAGTGGACTCGTGTGCGGGGGAAGCAGATCTTTCTCATACTGTTGAAGTGCGTGGATGGGCCCCTAGGTATGGCCAGAAGCTGCGTGGGCCGAATTAAAATCAGATTACAAGCCAACCGCAGCCAAGAACTTGCGCTTGTATGCTTAATGTGCTAGTGAGTGTACACTCATACGTGTGAACGTGAAAGTACAAATGTATAATATACATTTTGCCACGGGTGGGAGTTCCAAAGCGAACGTCCAGAATGTGGGATGTTCGGATTCTATCACGGTGCGTTAACCTGTCGAAGTTACTGTCGGTTTGATGAATATTGCCAGAAGAAAAGTGTTTTGCATTGAATTGTGACAAGTTCTGTTTTGTAAGATATTTGGTTGCAATTCATGTGAACTTGAAAGACATGTAATTGATAAAAAAATTCGTAAACTCCCAAAAATTATTATAAATACTTTATTAGACTTCATAAATTACTGAAGAGATAATGAAAAAAATATAATATGGAAATGACGGATAGGGTTGGTATCTATAAGTTGGCATTTTCGGCGAATCTGAAGTTTCCTAAGTTAAATAACATGTAAACCTCGAAGTGGTCTTCGATAAAATAAATCCTTTTCATAAGATAATTTGTCTTGTGGACAAACAGGTTCACTGTGCAGGGTAGGAAAAACTATTTCCTTTCCTCACTTTCTGTCATGATATTAATATATCGGCAGTGATCTTCAATTAAGTTATCGCATACTCCAGTTATAAAAACCTTTAAAACCCTATTAGAATTAGTTTTGGCAGCCCTCTCAAAAACGTCAATCAATATAAGATCAGAGTTTATTTCTCGCTCCCTTATTATTGAAACTACAACTCTCCACTCCATTGCAGGTTAACAACCGAAATAATGGAACACATCGATAAATTTTACATCATTGGAACTATTCCTAAACTCCAACATGCTAAAACAGTCTTGCTAGAACTCTGATAAGGAAAACCATTCTGCATTCCAGCCTAATCTTCAATTCGCAAATAGTAACCGATTTAACAAATAGCAATAACAGTAACTTCCATTTAACGTGTGTTGAGCTATTTAGGTTGTATCTTATGGTTTTTGCTCTACTATTATTGTTCATGCTGTTACTTTTTTAACGAGATTACAAGTGCTTATAGATAAAGGATCACTGACAATGCTCACTGCTCAGACCCATTGTATAGCTGACTTTATGTTCAGTTCAGGTTTATCGAGTCCAATTCATTACTGATTTACATTGAATCTGAAACCCAGTCTTGTACGTGTACATGTTATTGTACGGATTTAAGTACAGAGTAAGTATCTGGAAGGATCATTTTTGCTGTATTCCTCAACAATAGCAGGATTATCTTTATAATATTACTAGCAGCATGATATCCTATAATTATAGCGCTGCGTTATAAGCATACAACGTGGGGTAATGCACAAAATGAATCGCCAATACGAGTAAACTTGTAATAGTGAGGTTTAATATTGTTGGCAATATATTTCTCATGGAATCGCTGATAAAGTCTAAAGAATATATTATTGAGGCTTGTCGGTAGAAGACCTACAATACCCAAGGTATGAGGCTAACGATCTTTTACTTTCTTATTAGTACCAATTATTGTTAAATAAACAACAGTTAGCATTCCATAAAAATGGAATTTACCAACCTGACTACAATTATTGTAAACCTTTAAAAAGTGATGACAATTTTCTCGAGGAATAATGATTAGTGAATGTTCAAGCTGTAGAAGGGAGAATCTCACAATCCCTCTCTGAGAAAACTGAGAGATAAAAGATCTATAAACCACTCATACATTATTGGCTCATTTTTCAATTATTGGTCATATACATCCATATTCATGTAAAACATAAATCGAGTTATACCTATAAGTAAGGAAAGACTTAGGATAAATAAGATAAATGATATACGAAGATACATTTTTAGATTGATCAAAGCCTTATAATTAATTCGTCTACGAAATCTGTCATATTCAATTAGGTATAATTTTCTCATCAGGTGATTTTTTTTCATAATGAATATCTTTTTAAAGAAGAGATTGAATAATTTAATTTATGTTGGAGTGATCTTCTATAATCTAGAGGAGTTAATACGTCAACTGTAGTTAAGTCCAACTAAATAAAAGCCACGGTTGATCATCCAATAACCCTAGAGCATAGATCACCCACAAAATAAATTCAACAATTCCTTTACTGTGGTGTTAAGAATAGAAAAAGAGTGATTGAATCAGTTAGCCAGCCGCATGTCTCAATCATTGTAGCGGGGTAGACGCGAGGCAGGCCAAGGGCCTGGGAACAAATAACCAGAGCGTGGATCGAGATCATCTTTGCCCGATTGTGTGGCTTGTGCGGTAATTTACGGGTTGGTTTTTCTCTTTTCACGCCCCCTCAATTTTATAGCCACCATTCATTCATTCATAGCCCAGTCGTCCTCGTTTGTGGAAGATAGATAAGAGGGAATCAGTCAGCTATTTGAAAAGGACGAAAGTGGCGTTGCGCTTTCGGGGTGAGAAAAGTGGAAGGGTGAAGGAATTCGAGTTGGAGCAAAAAGTGTGGTCGGGTGGAGAAAGAGGAAGGTAGAGAAGAGAATCATCGGAAGAAATGAAAGAGATGTGGTGGAATATGGAGAGAAGGGGAATATCCTGATGGTGGAGAAGAAACTGGGGAAGAACATGAGTATATGATAAAAAGTATGATAGAATGAAGTTGAAGAAAGGGAAGAAGAAAAGAATAATAAATTAAAGAAAAAGAGAGAAAAAGAATGTGAGTGAAATTTATGCAAGAACATCCTGAAATTTATGCTAAGAAGAGCTGTAGAGAGACAGGGGATGTAGGAATAGAGAAGAAAAATAATTATTAGAAGAAAAATTAAAAATTATTATGAACAACAAAAATATTAATATTAGTGGAAACTATATGAAGTGGGAAATTAAAAAAAAAACAAAAACAAAAAAAACAAGGAATTAGTTGGAGAAGAAAAATAGGAAGAGAAACGGGAGTCACAGATTAGCTAGAAGTTGAGGAGAAAAAGTTAAAGAGGTGAGAACTCTAGTTGTAGAAAAAGTTCATCAAGGAATAAATTAAGGATAATTCGTAATTCCAAAATAAAATAAGTTAAAGTGAGAATTGAGAATGATATGAATAGTAGAGATAAGGTTAATGATGATTTTGAAAAATCTTGAAGTTTACCTTGAGAGGGAGTTGTGACTGAGTGAAAAGTTCAATATACATCTCAAAACCAGTATAATACATACAAAAGGAGAGGAGTATTGTAAAGGAAAGGAGAGTTGAGAAAATATTGAGAATAGATGCTGATTATGAGGTAGAAGATAGAAACGGAATATTGGGAAAAACAGGGGTTATGATGGAAAACCAAAGAATGAGTAAACGCTAAAACGATAATATAAAGAAGAAGAATTAAAGGGCGAATAAATAGATAAAAACTTGTGAAGAGTAGGTGAAGAAGGAGTACCTGAGGATGAGAGAAGAACCAAAGAATAGGATGAGAAAACTATAAAAGGTGAGGTGAAGAATGAGGAGAATAATAGGGTGGCTGGATGTATCACCTAGTTTTTTCGAAGATGTTCGGACAGCTTCCCCGTTCTATCATGTCACGAGGTGGCCTCAGGGGACCAAACAGGCCGGACCTCGGTCTACCACTACAGAACCCCCCTCCCCCGCACCATGCCTTCTGCCACCCACGTTCCTCCTGTCATGGGAGTCCCCTGTTCGACGATTCCCAAGAGATTTCCCAGCACTAGCTGCAGCACTGCCACAGGCCAATTCAAGTTCCTTTACGCACTCTCTTACGTTCATGCGAGCGAGAAGGGAGAACTATTCTTTCAATTCACTCGGCACGCACCTTGCACCCCCGCAACAAAAACACCACACAACTGATGACCGATTGGTTCCACAAAATAACATAATAATAATTATAAACACACAAACACAACTGGGAGGAATTCCATTGAAATTCCAAAATTGGATTCAGACTGTGTGAATAGAAAAGTTTTTGACGTGACTCTCTTTCTCTCTCAAGTAGAAGATTACTGAATTATTGAACAATGAATTAATTTTATGAAATACAGTCACATTTGAGTCAACTGAATCAAACAAAACAAACACTGGTAATACAGTCATACTGTATCATACAGTATACTGCAGTACAATATTATAATAAATGGTATCAATGAAAATATTATATTAATAATTAATTATTATTAATAATCATTGAAAATTCTGTTTAGGATATTAACAAACTTCTACTATTTTAGAATTTCAACTATAATCACAATTATTATTATTGTCATTATTCCAACTAAAATTACGATTTCAGAAATTTCCATCATAGCATACAGTCTCACTTTCAAATAAAACACTTATCTTATGAGGCAACTCATTCAAACATAGAGAGACTGCAGTGAAGGAAATAGAATATTGGATGATACGTTCAAGTTTAAAACCGGAGGATGAAGATGTTCAATTTGAAAATTTTCGTTTTTCATTTATTGAAGAAGTATCTCTTAATGCCTAGCCTAGCCTATGCTATTATTTTGGATGACCATCAATCATCCACTTTGAGGGATGGGATAAAACTTTTGATAATCTTATGAACAGAATTATTTCAATTCCGTAATTATTCTATCCATTAGTTAAAATCATGAAATTCATTATCAGCATAAGAATCTTCCCATAAAAGATGAAAGTTTTATAGAATGTTTTCAGTCTATACACTTAATGTTCAGTCTATAGAATGTTTCTATCTACTACACTTAATGCTGCCTACGGTTCTGTCATTGTCAACGCAGGAAAAGTATAGGCTACTTGCATTACACCTTTTTTCGCTCAGCGCTATACTACTCCGATTGATGGGTCGGAGAGAATGTTACTTGGTGAGAGAGGTACCATAGCTGTGTTTTTTCCTTCGAACTAAACTAATATTCAAAATGAAGAAATCCTTTAAGATCTGCAGAATTCTTTGAAAAAGTGTGAAGGCTGTAAAGGTCTGATGGCAACGGACTTTGACAAAAACTTCGTACCACAACCTTCGAAGTAGAGCATAGGAACAAATCTAACAGAAACTGTAGATAGTTTTGACTATTTGACTGTTGATAGTTCACAGTTTCTCATGAATTTTTGCTTGGAGCTTCATATTCAAAGGCTTCAAGCGGGCTTTGGAATTCGAGATTTTTTTTGTGAAGAAATCTGTATAAAAATTGTTTTAAATTGTCTCAAGCACTCAAAAAAATCCGTGAGAATCCTTTTACATATCTCACAGCAAACTTGGACTTGGTGATGAATGAAAATTATGCTTCAAAATTCCAATTTGTATTCTTGATTCATTATCCTTCAAATAACTGTGCAAGTTTGGTTATAGGCGAGGCAATGAAAAATGAATTTTTGAAACGAGGACAGTAACCAGAAACGTTTGAGTATTGTCTGTGAAAAACAGTGGAGTAATCACTTTTTGGCTCTTCAGTTGGTACTTTCTGTATCAACTCAATGCGAAATTGAGCAATCAATAACTTGATAGATGAGGTGAATAATCGAAGTTTTTGTAATTTTTTTATTCAAGATTCGTCTACTTACATCTCCTATGCTGAGCACTTGTAAGGATCAAAATAAGGAAGTTTTTAGTTCGAATAAAATACATCCTGACTGAGGTGCAAACAAAAACATTTAAGTAAGGAAATTACAAGATGACTAAGATTCTCATCCTAAAATCGAAGAGCTTCTTTAGAAGATATGTGTGCTTTAAATTACAAAGTTCTACTACATTCATCATCCCAAGAATAGTTTAATCATGCAAAAGGTTTAAATGGCTATTCTATTTTTACGGAGTGAACTATAAGCAATACACGATAAGACTGGTAACCGAACCAAGATTAGGATGAATACTCAGTTTTACTCAAATATCTCATGGTGTTTCTCATGAAGAAGATGGTTTCAATGGGAATATGGGTGGGTTTTTAATTCATGAATATTATTGTTTTTTGATGAAATGGGAATAAAGTTTCAAAATAGATCCAATTTTAGTTTGGAATCCTTGTTTTAATAACCCAATTAGTTTATTAATCCCAGCAATCTTGGAGCTGTGGCAAAAGAAGCGAGAAGATGAAGAGATATACAGATTGGCAAATTAGTCATAGACTCTATCAATCGAAAAAATTCAAGAAGCTTCCCTAGCTTTGGGACGTCATAGAAATGATTTTCATTATTAGCGGCATTTTCATGTAGCCTATTTGATGAATTACTCTTTGCAAGTGATCCAAATTTGATAGCTGGGTCCAAATAAATATATAATATGAATTAATACAAAACCAGAAGTCAAGAATCAAGATTGAGAGAAACGCAGATGAGTAGTTAAGGAGCAGCGATCACGAAACCTCTCTTATGAGCTCGTGATGGCATTTTCGGGATAACCTAATAGGCTCAGAGGAGAACCAAACAACGGTTGCGCTGTGGTCGATGATAGATGTCAGGACCTATTAATTTATTTTTGTAATGTGAGAGCATACAGGGAAAACCCTAAAACTTGTTCCTTGAAGATCATATAGATTGTCAATTGAAATAAATTTTCCAAGTGTCAAAGCTGTGTCTAACCAAAGACAATCTATTCTCATAGGATAGTCTAAAATAGCAACCGATAAGACTAGGAGCGAACCCAACCAGTTGCAGACTGATCGATCGATCAAATTACGAAACCTTTGAACTCATGGCATATTTGAGACAACCGAAGAAGTTTTGGGGAAGATCGAGCAACGGATGCGCCTCAGTTGATTATAGATTGTCAAGATTTGGAGGAATCCGTTCTAGGGTGGAAAGGTCCATAGAAAAGCGTCAGCCGAACGATAATTTTTCCGGGGAGTAAGAAGGGAAGCTGGACTATGGCGGCGGGTAATGGCGATTACAATAATTAGGCGTGTGCGACAGATGGGTGGAGGGGTAGGGGGGACGCCAGGACATTTCAATATCGCCGGATTCGGTATAAATTACGACGAACGCTCAGCCCACGGATGTTGCGATCGGCCAATGATTAAGCTCGACGAAGGCGGAGCTTGGCTGCCGTGCATTTCCCACGGCCGAAGCGACGGGAGTGGGGCGAAACATCTTCAGAAGCCAACACACCGACACAGCAGCTCTATTCTGTTGCACTCGACCCGAATACAGCCGGCTACTCCAAACCGCCGATCGACCAGCTATTACCTGCCCTTAGCCGCCCTGCTAGCAACTGCTACAGAAGACACGGCCGCCTACTGCGCCCGCCGCTCAGCCCTGCTCTACTCTGCTCAGCTCACAGCCACCGCGCCGCGCAGCCCAACGCCAGCCGAACATCACTCCGTTGCGCCAGTTCACTGCCACCAGTCGCATTGCATCGCATCGCAACGCATCGCATCGCCGCATACTGCACTGCTCAACACCGGTAGGTAGTCGACCAGCCACTGTTCACCTCTTTCACTCACTATCTATAATCAATATAACACATACATGTAAAACTTCTATTAGTGAATTGGAGATTGAATGAAGAATCAAATGTTGCTCTACTGCTGCTTAATTTCTGTTACTCGATGTGTATTTCTCAATATTTTACAATGAAGAATACTGTAAATTAGCCACTGGTCACTCCTTTCACTCATTACCTATGACTAAGAATCAACAGATGATTAATAGATTTATGCAATATTAGTGTTTTATTGAAAGAACAAATCAATTGCTACTTGAATCATATTCAAATGTGTATTGGTTGTTGAATACTGAGCTGTCAAGTATACGTAATTTTGGAGATAGTAGTGATGAAAGCAGCAAAGCAGAGACAATTCATAAAGAGTGTGCTCTTTGATGAAAAGGCATGTAATGACCGATATTGTACCTGACTACGCTGTTGCAAAATCAGATGCTGGAACGAATAATCCTGTTGAAAAATGTGTGCGGATTTGCCTTGTTCAATATTGTCATGAAATATTGACTTATCAATGCTCTTAATTGCTAGCAATGATTATGAATTATTGAAGCCTTCTGTTGAAATAAAGTAGGCTACTCGTACATGATGACGGGTCCTACCAGGAACTGCTTTTGGGTATTGAATTTGCTTTGATTCACCTATTAGAAGAATAACAGAAGTTTTTATTCAGAGAAATTTCATATCAATAAGCCTTCTAACTGGTATTCATGTTTGAATTTGTTATGGTTCCCAATTTCCAGTATGAAAATGTCACTTCACAGAGTGTAAATTATTATTGCATGATCTCATTATTATTTGGATGTGTTATACAATCAATCAATGGTATTCATCACAGATGCATGAGTGTGATATTCGATGCAACGATTTGGAAGAAGTTTGGATGTAGGCCTACTGTAAAATAGATAGGCCTCTTTCGTTTAGATACGAGTACGATAGTTCATAGTATGAACTATATCAGATACAATTAAATGTTGCTCAGTCCCTGCTCAGTGCTTATTTCCGTTACTCGATATGTGTTGTTCAATATTGTACGATGAAGAACAGCCTACTGTCGATTAGCCACTGGTCACCCCTGTATAATCAGTCTCTATAGTATCAACAAAATAACTAATCAATATAAGAATAAGAATAAGAATAATTTATTTTTCAACTCAATACAAATTAACAAAGGTGATTGAAAACATTACAATTAAGAAAAACAAATGAATGTCACCCCTGAGTAAACTGTGCGGGGTCAATCGTATTATACTTAAACATATTACAATAATCATAATTTCAGTATGAAACAGTAAATTTTATATAACTATAGCCATTAAGATATTAAAAAGACAGTGCAGAGCTCCTTATTTGTTAAACATTCATAAATTGCTGTAGTTGAAATCAAATAAAATGTGCGTTTGGTCTAGCTATTGAATAATTTATCCTCAAGATACAGAACTAAGTACTTTAATTAATAAGCTTGCATTGTTGAATTGTGCTGTAACATTAAGCCCTTTCTAGAACAGAGATTCAACCTCATGCCTCTCCAATAACCACTTATTAACCAAGCCTTTGTAAGATTTATAACTGATGCTATTTTTAATTTCTTTAGGCAGTTTGTTGGAAATGTGAGGTGCTACATACAAAAAGCATCTTCTAAATTTTTCTTTTCTTGGTCTGGGAGGTACAATAGCGCCCGTGGATCGTAAGGTAGGATGGCTGTAGTTTATGTCATTGGGATTTTGTCCACTCTGATATTAATAATTAATATATATTAATATTAATATATATATAATAATAATATTAATATATATATAATAATAATATTAATATATATATAATCATTAATCATTATTAATATTAATTGGGATATATTAGATCATTAATAAAAACTTCTATTATCCAAACGATAGATGAATGAATGTGGTATTCATTGAACCAGTCGATCCTTATTGCAGAAATATGATTATGATTATTACTTCTTCATTGATTATGATTTTTTGTTGCCCAATATGTTGTCATACTAAACTGAATAGTTATTGATTTAGGAACAAGGAATATTGGATCCGGGTATCGAATTCATATTAAATTGGAAAGTACTAGCCTCAAACCAAAAAAAAAAACAGGAGTAAAAGATTATTCCACATTAATTAATCAGAGATCGATATCAATTAATTTTAAAATAAGAGTTGAAAGCGACTGAAAGTCGATCTAAAGATCTGAAGCGACTAAAGCGTCTGTAGGCTAAGATTTGGAGTAGAATATTATCATCGAATGAGGATAGCCCAGTATGAACATGGCGACCTAATACGATTCAGTCATGAGTTGCAAAATAATTTATTGTTTTTTATTTGATAGCAGTCAAATACTATTTAATTGTTCCTAGTCACTCTTAACTCATCTTTAACTTGAAATTCTACTGAAAGGCTATTATGGTATACTAAATAGGCTATTAACTTTCGTTTGACAGGTAGACAGGTAAGATCAACTTAAAAACCATCATCATCTATAATCAACTCATTTGAAGTCACTAAACTGAAGGAAATTTCAGTAGCGGGGAAATAGTTGATGAAATTGCTTGCTGAACTCTTATAATAGAGAAATTCAAAAACATAATTTGAAGCTATGATTAGATGCTCTGGATTAACAATAAGAAGACAGGGTTCAGAAATTCGAAATATCTTAATATCTTCGAAAATTCTTCATTAATCCCCTTCCGAATTGAATTGAGTCTCTGCCGATTATAAAGTTAAGTGATTATTATTTGGAAGTTTTTCAACACTTCAGTTTCTAACCATACATTTTTTGTCAGCTCTTCAGAATTCTCCAATAGTATTATTTCTGAATATTTTCGCTCTTTTACGGGATTAAATTGATAGAATCTTCCATCCATTGAATTTCTCCAAACCATATAATCGATACTGAGTATCTTTAAGACTCGTTTTCTTCCGTATAGTCTAGAAATACAATAGAAAAAATTCTAATAAATAACAGAAATGTATTACGAACTCTTTTCATTCCACTAACAGTTGTTTTTATAGAAACTAGATCAATTAGGCCTATAGCATAGTTAATATGGCAAGCAGACTCATTACAGATTCAATTATATTTATTTTTTTTTGTTTGTCAATGGCGCAACAGCCCTATGAAGGCTTTTTTTCTTGTATTATTCTGAAAACCTCGCAAGTAATGAAAAACATTTCCCCAACAAATTGTCCCAACAATGAAACACATTTTTGTTTTTTCAAACTCATCATCATGATTAACCCGTGCAAGAACATATCATCATATTATGAATTTTGTTACAATCCAGTTCTATCGATTTCTAATCAAATTCTATTTTCGATGTTCACCGAAACATAATATAAGTGATTTATGTCAATGTTCAATGATAAAACAGCTCAAAATCACAATTAATTGATTTGCTTCATCAGTTTTTATGAAACGCTCATCTCTCTATTGATTCTAACAAAACGCTTAAGAATCCTCCCCGAAGATCACTCCTTCATTACTAGAAATCGTTTGTTACGCTTTGTTGGACCCTTTCTTTTGTTCGAATCTCATTAGAGCTGCTAGCTACCGCCTATCATTTGGCCGGCAGCCGTCGACGGCTGAGTAAACAAGTTAATTCGGATGAATGAAAGTGCTGCAGGTGTAAGGAAGTAATTCAGAGTTGGCCGGTAGCCGTGTTATTTATGTGTGGCACAGGCGCACCTCACGTGAGAATTATAGGCTGCCAACATTACAAGGCGCTAGCCCCGAGCCTCCACCACACTAACCAGCTTTCTAGGTTAAACAATACGGTAGCTGTGCTCGATATCGGCTCTACATTATCTTGTTACCTGATTCGTGTAGGCAACCGAGCCGTATTATAAATTATCAGCTCTATAACTCATTTGAATTGCTGATCGAGTACTACTCTTGACATTTGTTGACTGCAAACGGTAGCTCGATTGTTTTCTGTCCTTCACTTCACCTCTCACTGTTAATCACGTCTCAGTTCAATGAACAATTCAATTAATCTGGTTAAGATATTTCAAATCAATTGACAGTCTGAACTCAACTAATATACAACAATTATGTTGTATGTTGTACAAATGAGGTACCTATTACATGAACTTTCGACATACCTTATAATCCCTACAATCCCAATTACATCAAGTAAACCACTTACTAAAATTTAATTTGATAAACTTTCTACTTTCTTTGATTCTTGAAATTCGTTCATCAATGTCCTGAAATTCTCCATCATTAGCGGAAGTTGGAATCCCAAGATTCACAAAAATCATGATTTAAATTTCTCGAAAACATCAATAACTTCAATATTATGATTTGATAAAAAATACTCAATGGAATTAGAGCTCACTTCATCCCCGGTAACACATTTGACAAGTTCTGAGTTGAATTATCAGGTTGAAGGATTTGATCAACATTCAAATTTGATGAATCTCAATTCAATCAAGTTTTCTAGATGGATGGATTGTTGAATGCTGATAAACTTCGACTACTGAATATTCTAATACATTTCTCCAGATTGATCTCTTTATCGGCCAATTTTTTTGGTCTATTCAATTCTTTAAGTAGCATGTATTATTTGGTGCAAAATTATTAGAATTTTCATTTGTAACTCGAACTTCTTTACTTTGCAAAGTCTTGGTTCAATTGATATTCCGTGCAGATGCACCTTTTCTACATGGAAATTACAATTTTGAATCTAATTTTTTCAAAATTAGAGAACGATGGGCTTTGTGGCTGCGCTTGCATTCAAACGCGCCTTTTGCTACTCCATGAAGTTACTGTCCAAAAAATTGTTTATTATTTCATAACTATCTCATATCAACAATTAATTGATACTTTCAACTTTTTACTCTCCTGTTAAATTGAAATTCAAGACTGAAGACATATTATTCAGTTCAATGAATGCTACAGTTGACCTGTCATTGACCTCTACTACCACTACTACTCCCATTAGTCGAGGAATAAATAATAATTTTTTGTTCTCTGTTGAATTCACTCATAGAAATGGGCTAATTCTGTAGAGACACGGACGCACGGACCACAGTAGTTGACTTAACAAGAAGCTAATCGCAGTGTATTTGCCAAGAAAAGTGGTTATTACGCCGGCAAGTGACTATTGCGTGAATTTTGTTCATTCAACTTTCCCTCTCAATACAAGAATGCTGCACAACTCGCCATGATCAACCAAGTAAATACCGTTGATACCGCTCACTGTCCGATTATATGCAATCATTGTAGCCAATATGATCATCGTTTCAGTAGCCAAGAGATTGCATTATGTAAATCTTATAACCGGCATTAAAACTGAGTGCTGAAGTTATAACAAAGACAGGTTAAGGAAAACAAGAGATTGCACATGCATAAATGCATAGGCTATAATAACATTCTAAAAAAAAGCTAATCCTTTCAGCATTAAGCTATCAAGATAATAATGAAGGCCTTTTATTAGATGCAAAATCGCTGAGTAGCTTCTGTTTATTTCTTGGGATAGATTGAGAATAACGAGTTATCATTTCTATCATATTTTGAATGCAAATAATTTCTTGGGAGACTTTCAGTAAACCTAATCATGTACTATAGAGTCATGAAGTCATTTATGTGAATTATAATTTTTATAATTATGTGAATAATAATAACATAGCTATTATCTTGATGATTCAAGAAGATTCGATTAATAAATGATTATTGCTGAGCAGCTGAAATAAGATGATTTCAAATTATTAGAACGCCTTGTATTTGATGGAACCTTAATCTGAAAATATCGATTTGGAATTTTTGGAGCCAATAAGAATCACCCATTCAAGAATAAGACTCTTCTGCTTATGAGATTGAGGATTATCGTTGATCCGGGCTTCTGAACGTGGAAACGGAAAAGCTAATCTACTTGGAATTTCAAAGCTCTTCATTTGCACGGAAAATCTTTAATGATTCTGCAATGACCACGAGAATATTTCTAGAATAGAAAATATACAAGGTTAAATTTACAATGAATAGAGGAGCATGGAAATGAAGAGGCACTATACTTATGAAATAGTTACATTACGTAGGTCCAACAAGAGTTTGGATCTCAATTCAAACAATTCATGTAAAATCACATAACAGTGAAGCTTCTCAATTCAAACTTGTACTTTTGGAATAGTTATTAAAAAAAAGAGTTTGATTGAACATGATAGAGAATTACTCAATACGATGAAAATCGCTGAATAAATATAGGCTTATATTTTCTCAATAATATTACTCTCATTGAAGAATCAGATAATCAGAGTCACTTCACGAATAGCTATTACTTCTATTCACTCATATATTTGTATTTCCAAAATATTTGGTCAAGCTAATACTCTTTTCTGGCATTCCATGGTGATATATCACTTGGATGAACTATGCTGAAGGCTGACACCAAAAATTGACAGGTAGCCGAAGTATGTACACCTCATGATTGACCACAAAGACACACAGAGGCGACTCTCTGACATGTGTCAAAATCCTCGACATAAGATCGATCTCCAGATGCCGTGCTTAAGAGGCTATTGGTTTCACTTTCAAAACTAAACTGTCAAAACAGTTGACAATCGCTTATTTGCGAAAGCCAGCCTTATTCAGTCTTTTGTTAAAATTCCACTTCGTTGGTGTTCTGTTTACCTCTTTCAGAAAATCTGAGCTGCGAAAACCAATTATAATGTGACACATTTCACAAATGTTTGTTGTGCAAATTACTGTTCAACCTCTTTCTATGCTAATGAGGCGTGTGATCGAATAGTTTTGCAGAATAGTGGAAAAGAATATTATATTTTGCTCATGTGAGAAATTCTTGCATTTGTTTGGGAAAAGTTTAATAATTTGTTGGGAAGGACATTGAATTGTTGATCTTTGAGATGTGATTCCCAGGAAATAGGCTTCCCAAGATAATCGTAGGCTACTCAATGCATTTGCAATCCACAGATATGAACTCTTGTGCTTAAAACTGATTAAGTAGAGAATAGTTTAAAAAGGTATCCATACTGGCACAACGAAGAAGAATTTTGAAATCCACTTGGAAGACCTATCTGAACTCATTATCGGCTATTGAGAGAAGAAATTCTTGTTGATTGAATTGTTTGGTATTAATTTTCAACAACTAACTTTGACATATATTAATCAAATGGAGTTGATTTTTCGTTCCGTGATAATCAAATCGCATAAAATGTTCTCATTGCAATAATTATTATCAATCATACGGAATATGGGATAACGGGATCACCACCATTTTACTTAGTCTAAGCCCTTGTACAGTAAACTCTGAATTTAGAATTCAGATGAGAAAAACATACTACAGAAAAGATCCTATCAAGTATGAATTCAGTTCCTGTATTTTCATTATGATCATCACATTACATTCAATTATGTACTATTGGCAATAAGATGAACTAACTTGAATATCTCAACTACGACCAGTGACGAATCTGTAAGGGTGTTTTCGAACCAGATCAAACGAAAGATATTAAAACATAATATTGTATCGACTGAACGTACAAAACGCAAACTGAATTTGCAAAATGTTCTAAGTCGTTTCGTATCATAATAATATGTTGTCACTCACATCAATCTTTCCTTCGGGAGATTGGCGGTTGTTCCCCCGTTCCTGAAGGAATAGTAATAGTTGAATTGCACTCTAACTGATTAACTGCATGTTATTCAGAGGTGTTCTGTGCCTTTTCTTGGTTGTGAAGACTGGCTTATGGTTGAGAGGATGGACGTGCTAACCACACGTTACCTCCATCCTGGTTGATGATTATTCGCTTGCTGTATGGTCTGTCCGGGCAGGGTGAAGGGTCGTGGTTTCGGCTCGGTTAGTGTTCAGGGACTGTGAGTTTTGTTTAAGAATTCATGGCTTTTTGGCCGGTATTGGCAGGGATGGAGTCGTTTTCCCGTCTTACCGGGATGTCTTCTTTGCTTGGACGCACAGTGAATATGTAATTGGAAACCAGATGGTAGGCCATAGAGCTGTTGAGCAATTGACAAACAAAACTTTAATGATTAAATGGTCTCACTGGATTAAAGAAGGTGTGAAAATACTCAGGCGAAACCATGCACCTTCATTTTGCAAGGATACTGATTACAGACGTCACAGTATAAGTACTTTCTTCTACTGACAGAGGCTTCTACGGACTACAGTGCTATGGTATGCGAGCTTCTTTAGGGCTACAAAGAAATATTGAAGGCTGGTCGTTGGCCCATCTGAAAGATGTCCTAGCAAACCCACATTCAGAGAAATATTGCAAACCTATAGCTTTCTTACTACTCTTACTATTCATGTAGCCTATCAGATCTGCATCTTTTGTCTTCAGAGACATGAATTTTTGGGGAGAAGAGAATTGATGTAGGCCTATAGCCTACATAAAATTATACACGGCTTATAGCTACAAATCTATCCAGAGGTCCGACTCACTTCGCTGAGAATTAGAATATAAAATCTCTAGACTCAGCAGTTGTCCGGACTACTGAACAGTGAGCTGTAGCCCACTGCATATTCTTATAGCATGTTGAGAGAGAAGAAAACGCCATATGATTGAGATAAGATTGGACATTGTCAGACCAAGTGAAAGAAAGATGGAGGAAGAGCAGGAAGCGAGCAGGCTGCACGACTGTAGCGAACGAGTTTAATTAGGGCTGGCGAAGCCGAAAGCCGAAATAGGCGGTGGATAAGAGCAGCTACCGGATAGATAATAATTGGCGCCCCGGCGTCGACCAATGGGGCCTCGGCTACTGGTGTTGCGCGCGCACACTTGGCTGCAGCTGCTACTGGTTACTTGGCTACCTGTATTTCGGCTCGGCTACCGGTCGTGCGCCCCTCCCTTCCACGAAAGCCCCACTTCTCAACGGTAGCCAACTTCATTTTGTGACGCCCACACACCACGCCGCTACCAACCCCGGCACGCAACTCTTTATCGCTCCTCCATTGCCCCAGTGCAGTGCATAATCAAGTCACTGGCTTCTCATGTTGGAAACATTTTGTTGGGTCATCAAATTCCCGGATTCACCTACACTTGTGTGATAAGTGGGACCTTGTGCTCTTGTGCATTAACTCCACCCTCAGCACCTCTGACTTGAAATATACTAAATAGAAAAGTAACATTATTTATCTATTCCAAGTTTCACTTGAGACAGGAGAGTGCGATTTCAATTTGACAGGGTCTGGAATTATTTATTTATACAAACTGATTAACAAATCCTCCATAAGATCACTAGAATATTCTCTTGAGCACTGTTTATGTAGTTCAAGTTCAATGTTAACTCATCAAAATAACAATTGGGCCTATTATTGATGAATTAATTATGAAGTTCACAGATGAAGGTGATTAGTTTTCCAAATGTTGGAATGAGGTGCATCCTTGATTAGGCATTTTATTAAACAAATTAGTGTTGTCATCTCCACTCATCATCTGTACCACCATTCACAGAGTTCCTTCAATCTCAAATCAGTTCTCAGTGAATCAAGGATCCAATGGCTTCTCGAACAATCAGCTATTTTCAGTCGTCTCCAGCGTTCTCTAAGTTTAGCGTGTCGTAGAAGGTGAAGCACAACAACAGCGGATCTGACGTTTGCTGTTCTGATTATTGTTCTGATGGATGGACGAGTTGCATGGGAAGATAAGTGAGGAAGAGAGAGAGAGAGAGAGAGCGAGAGAAAAAGAGAGAGAGATTGGTAGATGAGAGCAGAGTAAGCAGCAAAGCGACTTTTGTACTTTGTTTCTCTTGGATGGTGCTCGGATCTAAATTGGTGGTGATGGCACAGAAGAAGAAGAGGAGTAGGATGAGGAGGAAGAAGAAAAGTAAGAAGAGGCTGGCTAAAGATGCCGAAGGGCTGAATCCGTGGCTGGCGCTATGTTCCCACGCCGTGCCTCACCCCTTCCCCTTTCCTCATTGCCTTTGAGCCCCCATCCGCTTTGTAATGCTACATTGAAATAAATCTCGAGTCCAGAGTGGCGGTCGCGCCGATCACCGCATAACTCACATCTAAACGGCGCTCCACAGTCACTCTCAATCACATGCACACCATTTATTTCTCTTTGCCCAAACTGCATCTTTGTTTTGTTCGTTTCACTTCTCGTCTAATTATATCAGGATTTAACTGGATCTCAGAACTTTCCCATAATCAGGCTCGGTGGCAGGAAAGTCCCCGATTCCCAACGATGTAATCTCACTCTACTTCATACTTTTTCAGAATAATTTGAAGAATAAAACATTCTAAACTCAATTAACCGTTTTTTGGCAGATGTAATTTTTTGAAACCTAAAAGTCAGTTAACAATATGATACTACTGATGATAACTACTGTTCAATGAATATTGTTATCACGCTTTGTAGCTCATGCTTGGAAAATAATAATCCTCTGGAAACTTTGGTGAAGTGTTAGGAAAGATTTCTTCTTGTATATGATTTTAGATTCCTTTTTTATAGCTTTTTTATAGTACAGTATGTTGAATATTGAATCCGTTACATGCATGCTTGAAGTATCTGTTCAATTTTCTATGATCAAAATTTTCACATTCTCTATGTTCAAAAGTAAATAGGAAAATAAATAATTTTATAGTATGGCATAGAAATCAAATAAAATGGTATGGCACAGAACAGAAATGAACACTGGCAGTAGGCCCACGCAAAATCTCTGCCGACTAACAACCTTTTAGATCTCTACTATATGGGGAGAGGAGTGGAGAATTCACATTGGGGGGGCCGTTGAAGTCTCTAGTTATTTGATTAACGACTTCTCTTCAGCAGGTGGTAAAACTTTCAAACCAATTAAAATTACACGCACTCTCACTACTAACTGTCTTTGGATTACTCTCTTCCGTCACATCCTCCCAACTGTGTATCAATATTCTAAACTACAATACTGTTCAATCAAACTGATTTTACAGCCTCTGCACCCTAAAACAATCTGCCAATATCTAGAACTACGTACACATCTATGAAGGCTACATACTCTCGATGACTTATATTAGTCCTGACTCATTAGGACTTCATCTTCATTCAACAAAACTATTTTCGATTTTCAATTGATCATGTTTGTTATTGATTGATCGTGGTTTCAATCAATTTGAACCTAAATCAAACCCAAGTGTAAACCCAATCGTGCGGTCAAGTTGGCATAGACAGAGATGTTTGTTACGGAACACAACTTATAAAATCATTGGATTGTTAGTAAATTGGTGATTGAGCTCGATTTTCAACTCGAAATGTATATGTATATGCTTTGATTAGAGTAAAAGATAAAAAGTTAAAGCAAACCCACCCATATAAATGTGATGTAATTATGAATCACACGTTTTTTTCCAATAGTCTTTTTTCTGTTGTCTCAAACCAGACCATGCCGCTTTTACGTCTTTCATCTGGTTTTTGTCTTAAATTTTACGACCTCTTTACGCTCCCACATTGTTTGTATATTTACTTTTCGACCTCATCAACAATTTCGTTTTACCAGTGCCAGAGTGTGGCCTGGGCCTGGGTCGCCCACTGCCGACTATATATGAGAGCTTTATCGCCTCACCGCTCTCACTTCACTCGTGCATAAGTTATTAGCATAACTTTTGTCGGAAAGTCACACCAGTAGGCCAAACTGTCCATAAATTCAAGGGTAATCATGGACAACCACCACGACATTAGTCGTTACTTATTATTCTCTCTTGGGACAACGCGTGAACTTGTTTATTCATTACCGAAAATTATTACGGTCATACGCCTTCGAACAGTCCCAGTAATCAAATATAACAGAGAGTAGGTGCTATCATGTCGCCAAGTGATTGTGAAATATAAGTCATTCTTTCGAAATTTGAAGGTTTGGTATAGTCTGACCAAGCAAAAAAGACATTCTGGCAAGATGGGAAAATCACTATTGACTGAGCTGAAGTCATTTTTCCACCTTGCGAGAATGTCTTCTCTGCTTGGACAGACTATCAGCTTGCTGGCGTTGATATACAAAATCGATGCAGCCCATTGAAGTAGTACGTAAGATCAAGCTTGAGAAACATGTAATGAAAGATTGATAGAGAAAACAATTCTATTAAGAGAAGGCTCACTGTTCACGAACCTGAGTGGGGGCATATAACTTACATGAAATATATCCATGAGAATTTTTATTAGTATTCCAAGATAATGATACTAATAAAATTATTCAATTTTCTAAAATTATTATTACCCTTGATCCTGCTTTTAGACTATCTTGTAAAAATATTTATTCAATTTTTTCAAATATTCTTGCCCTTTTGGGAAAACGTTCGATTGGAGCCTCATCTTCCATAATACTACAGTGTCAAAGCTCGAATATAATAGAGAATAATAATAAAAACCTCCATTTTACTTCAATTAATGGTGCAACCAGTCTTTACCCTTTCACTCTAATCTCAAATTGTATGCGTTCAACTCTCAGAATTGACTGTATTTCCCTATCCCTATTGGAATAAATAACGTACTGGAGTTCATGATATTTTGAACCATATCTGTCACTCAGTCTTATTTAGAATAATAATAATCTAAATTTTGAATACCCCTGTGTATTTCTCACAATTGATAAGTAGTTCAATAGTCATTGAAAACCAAAATTTTTCGCTCACCTGGAAGAAGTGTAGGAGTTTTTTATTTTTATTATAATATTACAAATTATTGTCAAAAACTTGAGATATGAAGTCACTACTCATAGAACAGTCGAAATTCGCTACGATGGACCGGTTATAATCAACGTGAGAACATTACACCAGTTTTTTTTAATGTGATGGTATCACCCGGCCGGCCAGGCTGAGTCAATGACTGTGAAAGATCTACCGACTGCCCAGTCTCTTAGCCTATAACTATATTTAGACTATGAATGAAAGCTGGTGCTATAACCGGGCTGGGCTGGTTATTATGGCCCGGGCTAATGCAGGGGGCCTTGAGTGAGTCGGGATGAGACACCGTGTCGCAGCCGCAGCCGCCCGCCAACATCAACAATAGTAAACAACGAGCCTGCTATTTTGTAGATCAACTCACCCACACTAGCACACACCCACACAGTTTTCAGTAATTTGTTCGGGTACGCGTGCGTCAGGGAGTTCTTTATTTTTATAACTTAGTATTAATGGGAGGGCCTTCACGAGTCACCGAGACTACAGGCCTGGGAACACCTTCAGGGCCCAATTACCGGCACCTTCTTATCCTACTTCTTCTTGCTCTTTTCTCCTGTGGACCGTGAGACGCACGCGCGCCGCGCTAAACAGGCATGCTCACTCACTCACACACAATTACCACCTATTCTTGGGAAAAGGTATTTTTGGCTCTTCTCAAAACGGTGAGTTACCGGCTGATTTTTCCGCTTAGTCACATCACAGATCACATGCAATCCTCAACGTTGAGTCATGAAATGGTTCTTGCTACATTATTCTGTCGCTTTGCAAAATTACTGCCGATTGGGCAAAGCAGGTTCAGTTTAGCTGCATGTAGAAACATGGTAGAGAGAATAATTTACATTAATAGATTATTTTTTGAAGATATTTTCAATATAACTTTATCATTGGAGTTGATCAAGGCTCTAATACTCACTAAATAAACATTCATGCAGGATTGTTTTATGACATTATTAATATATTGGGATTATAATATATGATATCACAAAATCAATCTATAGTATCAATAAATTCCATTTTACTCACTCTTGAATACACACTATATTTGAATTCCGACAATTGATGAATTAAGACAAGAAATCACGGTTGTCAGGAGTGAGAGGGAATGAGTGTGAGAGTGAGAAAATATTATATCGTGAACCAGCCAAATTATTTCTTGTGAACCCTCTCCAACCTTTTTGTCTAATAATCTCTACTGTACAGTCATGAAGAAGGAAAATGTAGTTCGTCTAGGACTTCTAATAATTGAATCATTCTGGTGACATCTTTGTCCAAAGTGACAAAAGTGAGTTTTAAATTAATACTGAATTAAGCAGGGGATGAATAGTGATAAAGTTCAGGAATCTGCCTGCGAGTATAACGAGGCAGTGATCTATTAACACCGTATTCTTATGTTATACTCCTTATTAAAAATGTTTCAAAATCTATATTTTGAATGATAATTATTAAGTAGGTCTATAGGTGTCTTTATAATAATCCAACCTATCGATTTGATCTCATAACTTAGAAATATTTTATAGATTGAATGTAGGTCAGCATACTGAACTTGAGGTACGCTCTTGGTTGGTAAGAAGAGTACTGTATTGATCGGAGCCTCTCTAACCATTTCATAAGGCTCAATAATCTGAGTGGACATTAAAAGTTGAAAGCTGAACTCAACACCGTATAGTTTATGTACAGCTCATACTTATGACGCAACCTGGTTTGTTAGTGGCTCAGCAGCCATCTTCCATCCCATGTACTTTCCAGGTTATCAGCTTCCAATTCTAGGACAGCAACAAGCGAAACTAATACTCTCCACCATACCTGATGACTCGTTTGCCAATCTTAATCCTCTTGAATCATTGTACTGATTCTTCATTCACCTGCGTCACCTATTACAGTGAAATTCGCTGACTAAAGTTTACTTATACAAAAAGGCTTTATCATTACAATCTAGTCATGAATCACACTATTGCATCATTTGATAAAACTGAATAAAATGAAACCCACTTTTTTACCGATCAGTATCCTACAGTTACAAGCTACAAAAACTCTTGTAACCTATACTATGTTTAATGAAAAATATTTAACTACTTTGTCAGTTTTGTTCTATTCTCAAAAGGACCACACAAATTTGTCAACCTTTCGGACAGTGAATTCCCGGATGAAACTGTTGATACGTATTCTAAATTCTAAATAATATTGAATATTTAAATTCATATTGGCTCTATATCAATATTAATATTTCATTATTCACATATTTTATAGAATCACGCGCACAACAATGGGGTGAATTATTATAGTTAATTTACAAACCGATATACTGCAACTGTCAATATCCAAAGCGCTAATTGAAGATTCAATTATGGATAACCCATGATGTGATGCAAAAATATAGCACCGTTTGTTGATTGAGCTGATAGAGCTCAGATAATTTTTAGATTGAATAACATTCAACAATCGTTGAACAATTTGTTGACCATATCAAGCATCTCTGTTCTACTTCATTGCCTCAATACTCGTTGTTATTCATTACAGTTTTTCTAGTTTAAAAACACCTAGATAGAGTTTTACATCATGTGAGCTGGGACTTGTGTTCTTAATAGAAGGACTAAAAAAATTTTTTCATCAAAGATTAACACGTCAATTTTTGCAAGTAGCCTGATTATTTTTAATTCATGACAAAACTTCATAGGCTTTATAAGTTTTGGGTTTCGACCTGATGGAAAATCTACTGTCTTCATGAATAATAACCTACTTAGTTTACTCTTCTTCGAAATTTAAACCTGAGGTTCAACTTTTTCAATGCCGTCATCCAACTGTAAAGAAATGAACAAAAAAGAGTATTGAACAAGTGTTTTTTGTTTGTTGCAGGTGGGAAAACACACAATCGTGCCGGAAGTTTTCGTAGAAGGCGTGTTCTGTTCGTCGAACAAAAAGAGAGGCGTAAAAAACTGTGTGCTTAAGATTAAGTTTCAAGAGATGCTAGTAAGAATAAGTTTACGCAGTGAAGTCATCGAGGTGTCGAAAACAGTCTAGTATTGTTTTATCTGTTTTTGTGTTGATTTGTGGTGGGGGAGCTGAGTTGTTATCGATAAGTTGACGGACACGTTTCGCTAGACAAGATGTTTGCGATTATGCAAGTGGAGACTGAGGACAGGAGGGAGTTCCGCCGGAAGATGCGAGCCAAGTGCGAGTTCATCTGCAAGTACTGTCAGCGCCGCTTCACCAAGCCCTACAACCTCATGATCCACGAGCGCACCCACAAGGATGACGTCACGTTCACCTGCGAAGTCTGCGGCAAGACGTTCAAGCGCCAGGACAACCTCAAACAGCACAGGTGAGCCTCCTACCAAACCACCCCCCTCCTTCATCACCCACAAGTGACCCCGCCGCAGTGACCAGTTGCATCACTGCTGCTGCTGCTTCTTGCAACACTTCATTTGACCTCATCCGTTTTGGTAATCACTGATACTATCTATTGACAAATTAATGTCTTTTGTACAGTCTCAAACAAAATTATGGTTACTCAGTCATTCATCAGTGAACATGGTTTCAATACATAACTCATATTAATAATATTGACAATTTCACTTTATTGAGAATGATCAATTTGAGTTGATTATACTCTTCGCAATGATAATACTTCTTTAGGTACTCATACTGGGTATACTTTTTCTCTACACTCGTTGATAATACTCCTTTGCATTTCATTTGATTGCAAATTTCCTAGTTGTAAATAAATATAAGTTTTAGATTCAATCATCTGTGTGAAAATTTTGTTCAGCTATTTTAATGAAAAAGCAACATTATGTTTATTTATCAAATTGAGTGATTCTTAGATTCTTGATAATGATTCCTAGATTCTCGATAATGATTTTCTCAGATTATAAGTAGTATTTGTGGTTGTAACTGAGAAAGAGCGTAAGGCTGAGTGATAGAAAGATTTTCATGATGTAAGTTTCGCCTATTAAACAGTATTTTCAGTTGTTTTCTGTGAGGATGTATAATATAGTACAATAATAATCCCTCTCATGGAAAAGTCAAATATTTCTGAGAATGAAATTCAAATTAAATAACAGTACCTCTGGTACCTACTACAGGTCAATGCGAAATTCAGGTCAATCAGGTCATCAGGTCAATGAAGAAGAACAATTCTTAAAAGTTGAAACAAAAGCCACGCCTTGTTTACCTACATTCAACTAGAAAAAAGAAACCGAATCATAAATTTTTTTGACCAGATGAGCATCTACAAGATTGTTGAGTTGTTGAAAAGTTGTGGCATTGAAAATAATTCAAATCCAAATGTCCAGTCGTAAATGTCCAAGTTCACTTGTAATCGAATAAATCAATTCTAACATTTTCGTAATAGACACTAATATTTTTCTCTGCATAGTTGGAGTATGACGAAATTCTTTCTTATTTTGGATTACAATAACTTTATGAGTGACATAGAAGTTCTCGTGATTTCACCAAGTAGGCGTATTGGAAACCTCAATAAAGTAAACTTGACAATCTATATGGGAATGAAGATATTAAAATGAATATTACATAATAATTGCAATTTGTAATCAATCTCAATAATAATTTTAATTGTATGATTATTCTATGCTGAACAATTCGAATGATTTGGAATCAAAATTAGTTTAAATGACTACTCTATGCCCCTATATAGATAGGACGATTTGTTGAAACAATATCGTTAAAACGTGGTAGTTTGAAAAGACACTTTTCAACTTTTATTTTGTTTCTATTTTATTCTGGAAAAACGTATAAATTACCAGCAGACTGAATGAGATATAAGATAGTCTACTGCTTTCAGAAGTGGAAACATAGGCTAATAAAAATAAGAATAGACCAAAGTGAAGGAGCCGCCGCCGCGAACATTTTGGAGGTGAACTACTTGCTGGACGGTCATTATCAGCGGCTCTTTATGACGACATCAAATTACAAGCAGAGAAAAAGACAACAACAAAGGAATAATAAATGCTAGTGGCCTTCGCATGACGTAGATCCCCTTGGTGATAGAGGGGGGCAGGTTATTAGTTAGGGGTGGAGAGTAGTCACGGCCATATGCCCATGAGCATGTGATCGCCAAAAGCCATAAGCAAACAAAGCTTTGCTTGTTATCGGTTCTACAGATTGATAGAGCTATCGATGAGAGCTGACTCACGCGATTGAGTTTTCTGTTTATGATGGAGAATTTTGTTTTAGTCGTAATTTTGAGAACGGGAATAATATTTTGCTTTTACAGGACCCACTTCTAAAGCAAAATCTCTATTTAGAACTGGATTCATCTCATTTCAAAAGATTTTTTTTTCAAAAATGATTAATTTTCTGAACAGACATCAGTAGTTCTACAGAGTATAAAGAGTATTTCTACAGGTTCTATCTTTTGTGCTTTCTAATCTTTCAGGTATTGTTAGGAAATGCGAAGGTGAGGAGATGACATAGATCCAAGTGGTCGATAATGTAGATTTATAAGTAGATACAGCGAAATTTAGTCTATTAACAACTCTCAAGCTCTCATGAAAATTTCTCTTCAGAATTATTGGAAAATGAGCACCTAATAATGAGGAGCTATAAGAATTATCATGAAAGTAATGCAACTATCCCATGGAATAAGTTTTAGTCCCATGTATCAGTAACAAATGGGCATCTGTACCATTAGATGAGTACTTTATTATTCACTGATAAATTTTTGTTTTTGGGTGTTTAAACATAACACATTAAAAATCCATTACAATATTCTAGAATAATTCTCCATCTTCTCGAACTTCAACTCTTGGAAAAGAAACAGTTTAGTTATTTTCAGAATTGAATCATAATTCATCAACCAATTGGAGCAAAAGCTATTGAAATGTTCATCTTGGAGGTCGCTTATAGTTTATATCTCATCAAATTCATGATCACAACTTTTCCAATATCATAGTTCATGAGCTCAATATATTATGTTGTTGTTGTTGTTATATTTTTCCAAATGTTAGTATGTATTGGGACCAATCACTGTGACTACTGAAAACTGTCAGTAAGGAAAACTATTCTTTCTATTGAAGTCAAGTTTCACATAATACTCAATGAATGTAGCCAAGTAAATTCATCCATTAGACTGTGCATTGACTGAGTAGATGTTGAATTAGTAATTAAATATTCCTTTACAATAATTTTTTTTTATCCTGTTCATAGCCTATTACTATGAAGTGATATTTTTGAGAACCATGCGCATGTCTGAATCAACTATTGTAAAAACTTATTTTTGATTAATGACATGTTCATGGTTTCTCCTTGTATTTTCTTTATTGCATACAATGTGTACTAGTTCAAGCCGAAGTGTGATCCTGGAAGTGTTGCAAACGAAAAGAAATTCATTTTTGGCCTTGTAAGTAGCGCGTATGTATTTTGTGTTGAATAATATTCACGTTTTCACATTTAATATAATTCACCTTCTGCTTTTAAAATGAAACTGGCTCGATACACACGATTAATATCTCCTTTTCTTGTTTTGCCTGGTGTTGAGAGCAATGCACTAACCAGAATAATGGTGTAATTTTTTAACTCTATCCTTCCATGATGTATCGACCAACCAGTTTCACACTTCGCTTATACTAGATTTTATTACTGACGATATTTCTTTCCTTCACTCGAAAATTCTTCTGTTTTTGTTTCACAGGAACTGCAACCCATGAAAATATTCACGATTTGATAATTATTTATACTTATGAATTATTTCAGGAACTTTCAAATTCAAAAACAGATCAGTTCGTTGGTTCTTATTTGAAACTAACACCCGCCAAAGTTACGCTAAAATTTTAAAAAATTACACTTCTCCGATTCAAAATTCGATTTACAGTTTCCAATTTTTGGGGTTTTCATGTATCAGATTGTAATAATCTTGTGTTTTCAAAAAGTACTCGTCTATTATTCTGAATCAAATACTTTGCGGGATTTTTTCATGTTAATCCTGTTTGTCTGTCCAGTCATTACTGATCAGAGTATTGTCATACATGATTTGAGATGAGATAAAATGTAAATGATATACTTTAAAATAACTGAGAATTAATGTTGAAGAAGATATAAGAGAAGTATTTGATCGCATTCTCACGTATTAGGTTTTATAATTGTCTCATAGCTAAGAATTATGAAAAGGGCTATATCAGTAGCAGAGGAATAAATTTGTAATGGACTCTCTAAATTGAAATGTTAGATTTCAGGTCTCAATAATTTCCTACATATTGTTAGTATTGTATATTTTGAATCGATTATCATATTTCGAACTGGAAAGTGAGGTTTTGTCTGGTTTTCTTTGTAGATGTGGGTGGCGGTGAAGGAATTGTGGTGTTTCTGTTCTACCAACAGCGCTCCTCTTAGGCCTAACTGTAATGTAAGCACATTATTACTTACTATTTCTAATACTATAACTACTTTCTACTATTTGCTCATAAGGCTTTTGATTAAATATCTATTCACATAACTTTGCACACATTTCAAGTCACTTGTGCACAATTAACAGACTAATAATTACAGTACCTTTCCGGTGCAGTAATTCTTGGCAAGAGAAAATGTGAATTGAACTGCATGAATAACAATTGTTTTAATAGATTGCATCCTAGTGGAAAGCACTTCCAATGGTGATACATTTGTTCTGCGATGTAATAATTTACATTTTTTAGCAAGAAATTTTCAAAATTATTGTAATCTATCATTCTGAACAATAATTTGTACCATCGTACACTCTGATTTCGCTGAACCAACATGGTGCGCCGAATTGAAATGAATAAATCAGAATTTGTATCGTTTGGGCTGAAGCCGCACTACCGGTGGGTAGAGCCTGGAGGGTGGAAGGTAGTTGGTAAATCCATAGAACATACACACCATTCACAGTAATACATCGTATGCATGGTATGTGTTCAGCCGCCATCTTGAAATTCTTAAATATGGACAACATAACCTCAAAAAAACAGTATGACGTCATACCATTCATACGATGTATTACTGTGGATGGTGTGTATGTTCTGTAGATTTACCAACTACCCTCCACCCTCCAGGCTCTACCCACCGGCAGTGTGACCTCAGCCTTGAAGCTACCTTCTTTGAAAACTCATTATGCTTTATAAATGAGCATTATACATTATGCATTATGCTTCATATGGATAAGTTTAGGAGTTTCATCAACTTTCAAACGCTATATTCATTGGATATTCAAGAAATCGATAATCGATAAATAAATGGATCGGATCCACTATAATATTATCAATTACATTAGAATTATGCAATATATCAGTATTGTCTCATATATTTTGTATATCTCTTTGTACTGTCAGAATCATAAAACTTCGTTGAACCAAGCCCATTCCATTCAACATTTTCTGGTATAGAGTTCTTTTCTTCTAGTATTGAGACTACTATTCCAGTGAAACTTCTCAATAAAGCATTCATTACATGAAAATTGTAATGAATTTACATTTACAGTAAACATTTACTCCAGTAAATTACATGAAATTTTCATACTTGGATTCGATGTTTGTATTTCTACGGAGTAACAGGCAGTTTCAAAATCAGTTAATCTATCTAATAATGAAAATCAACAGCATTATTGTATGATGAAACTGGCATTAATGCCTGTAGGGAGTATCTTCATGTTGATATTGACAAGTTGAAAATGTTCAGGAGTTTTGTTTATCTATAAAAATATAATATTTCATCGTGGTTTCATAGAATTTGATCTGCTCTCCTGATTTTCTAAGCTATCAAGTTTCAAATTCACAATACCTTAACAGTTGAAATCCAAACATTTGAAGAAAGTAATAGCTGTTTTTTTTACTGTAATGTTGCCCGTAATTATTAGTTTCATAAACGAACAACCTGGAGATTGGCTGAGAATTGGTGTAGATAGAAAATCCACTCCAAACATCAATACAGTACCATAGTTGTAATTACAGCAAAATGGGTAATCATATTATCCGCGATAAACGCTCTTCTGTTGGTTGAAAGCAATAACTGCTTGAAAATAATGATGGGATCGCAAGTAGCCTGCAAAGTGATACGTTTAGTCATTGATTAGGGCTTATTTCCACGAGAAATTTAAACTCTGGATGGTTCATTTCAGCTTTTACGGGCAATTTAATGTTGCTGTTATGGTTTCATTGTTTGCACGGTAGTTATAATGTAAACAATGAGACGTGACGCTAAAAACAGCTTTTCAACTACTCGGTCTTGTAGCAATTTGTACCAATGTCTTTACGTGGCAGTAGTTCAATTATTATTCTCTTTATTTTTACGACAAATAACCAGCTAATTGGCTGCTGTACCTTGTGAAAAAAAATTTACAGCAGCTGCAACCAGTGTGGTCTCTCTTTCGGGTTCAATGACAGAATAAAGCAACTAGGGTTTAACTTTTTTTTAGCTTGCAGTGATTTCAAGCTCAGGAGTATGAACAATGTTTATAATCCACACACGAAATCAACATCAATAATCTTTAATACCAAAATATACAGGGTTCGCCAATGAAGTTGGACGATTTGAATAAGCAACAGGTTGTTTAAGAAATTGTATTTTCGTAATCATAAATAGGAAGTAGAAATGTAGCCATTTAGTGTACAATGAGTCAAAAATCATTTTCTGAATATATAATCTTCCAAATTTCCTCCATTAGAATCTATGAACTTTTGCAGCCGGGCCTGGAATTTCCCATGACATTTCGCAGCATATTGAGTGGTATTGCTCCAATCTCATCTCGAATCCGTTGTTTGAGAGCTGGGATAGTTCTGGCTTTGAAGAACTCTCGTTTTCAAGTAGCCCCGTAGAAAAATGTCACAGGTTGATAAATCTGGAGAGCGAGGAGGCCAGGGATATCCCCATTTCGAGAAATGATGCGGCTTGGAAACAAAACATTCACAGCATTCATGGCAATTCTCGCAGTGTGGCTTGTTGTCCCATATTGTTTGTTCATTCAATGGGAAATGGACGAGTTCTGGTGTGAGAAAGTCATGAATCATTTTGATGTAAAGCAAAAAGTTAAATGTCTCAGTAAATCCACCCGTTTCTTTCAGGCCCGGCTGCAAAAGTGCATCGATTTTAATGGAGGACATTTGGAAGATGTTATATTCAAAAAAATTATTTTTGACTTATTGTAAACTAAATGGCTAGATTTCTACTTTCTATTTATGATGAAAAATTTACAAATATACCATTTCTTAAACAACCTGTTGCTTATTCAAATCGTCTCACTTCATTGGCGAACTCTGTATTATATTGAATATCATTCTGTGATTAGGTACATCTTTCTATTATTTCGATGCATCCTTTGATCAATCAATTTACAGTAGTCGATTAATGTCGACAAAAAATCAACCACAGCCCTCAACTCCAAACAAATATGCTATCATATGTTGCGAACCTAAAAGAGATATACATATACAAAGAGAGATATTCATTACATAAAATATTCAAAACTTTACCGCATCAGGGTGGTTCAAAGAATGTATCTATTTCTCGGGTACTTCAAAGCCAGCACTTTTATTCTCAGCAGGATTAAGAGAGGCGTGAAAAATTATTCTTGTTCTTCTAGAGATACTTATTCAAATATGTGGGAAGGAAATACTAAGGCTTGATTATGTGCTTAGCACACATCATGATCGAACTGGGTTTCATCTTATCAATGCTCAGAAAAATGGAACAGAGTTGATGACATGGACAAATTACCTGTAATGATAAAATTCCATTCATCCTTCTTCATTACAATTCAATTCACTCCTTTGTTTCATGAAATTCTATTCTAAGTCACGTCATCAATTTAGCACTCAGTATCTATGTCAAACTTTAGTTGGTAGTGGTTATCTTTGCAATGTAGGCAGTTATTAGATGATTATTCTGGTTTCAGGTCAATACACAGTCCCGACAATTGCAGGAATGCAGGCAATGGATACGCTACCAGGTTATGAGTACTGAAAACAATGATAGACATCGACTGGTTTCTGTGTTCATTACAAAGCTTCAGAACTGCATCTGTCACAGTTACTTAGTTTGTGATAAGCGTACAGTTTTTATTCATGTGGACTAGAGCCAGTGACATAATGGACTCATTCATCGTTGACTATATTTCTACACGTTTCCAGCTATGCGGAAAATAATAACATTGTACACAAATTCCAAGCAATTTCTGAAAATAGAATCTACTGAAATAGTTTAGTATAACTTGCGATGTTCCTCCAGATTCATGCATTTCGCTCCACAGTGGTGATACTGTATTTATCAAACTTTCAGAAAAATTAATTACTCCATGTTTTTCAATGAGTAAAACTCGTTTTCCTAATTTCTCAGAAACATGTTCTCAATTTGGTTTTTGGGAGTTTTCTTAAGATCTTCTTCACATACAAGTAATTTTTGAAAATTCTTTATAGCTTGTCCAAAATTGAACATCACAGTGAACTTCATTTAAAACTTGAGTTTTCAACTATTTAACTATAAACTAACACGAATTATATGTTTAAATAGAACGATAATGAGGAAATTAATAATTTTGAGATTTTAATAAGTTTTAGAATCATATCAATCAACCGGACTCTAGTCTGTCGTACAGGGCGACATAATGGCTAAGTTATGTGATCTTCAATTTGAAAAAATATCCTCATGTTAGTCGTATTGAGACTAAAATTTTATTAGAGATTTCATAACTCTAAAATGTACCAAACAGCTACCATATATATATGTCTCATATCTTGTCTCATATCTCTCAACACTTGAATTGCATAATCTCAAATAAAAAATTGATGAATAACGAAAAATCGTAGTCAAAATTACTTTGAATTGAAGTTCACATTCTAGTCCGGTTTTGAACTATCAAAATCAAATTAATGCCAAAATACAATGTAAATACTTTCATGCAGATGCTCCAAATGAGTTCTAAATAACTTCTTTTATTTGTCAATTTTTTCAAAAAACATGAAGAAATCTCTTATCCTAAAAAAGCTTTAAAAAGTTTTGTTGATCTCATCATACTTGTTCAATGTTCACTAATGATAATCACTTTCGCATTTATAACATGGCCAATATCCTGTCTCATTCTCATCAGAAGGTATCATTCGTTATCACTGGTACCGCAATCTTGATCTACGATTAGAATGCCATTTTTTATTTGATAATCAAACACTACTATAGAATCTTATAAGTGAATTACTATGACATTGAGTCAATAATAAGATAATAAAACTGAATCTGGAGAGAACATTGTAGCATTCAGTCCTGTTTTTTATTGATTAGCAATAAGATGTATTATTTATTAGCACATAGCTAATAATTTTGTGAAATATAACCTAGAGTATTGCTTGAAGATAAATTCTAGTCTAAGCTGAGACGTAACAGAAAGCTTCTAATTTTCTCATCGTATAAAATACAATATATTTGTTGATAGAGCATAAGATTGTTTATTACCAGAATGAAATCTCACAAAATACAATATTTTCATAGATTAATGGAGTTACAATTTCAATAGAGAAGCTTGAACAACCTTCGTAATAAGTACTCTTGTATTATTATCCAGTCTTGAAACCATGAAATCCATGCATCAAAAGCTATATCATGTCCATAAATTATTATCAATTGTAAATATGTACTTTATATTTCTGATATGTCTAGGATGCAGAAATGCTTGGCTTCAAGTTTTTGAATAGTATTTTTCTTGTAATAATGACAGAATACTCCGCTTACGTTGCAGCTCACACTAAGAAATGCATTTTGCAGTCTAGTTGACTTTTGATAGCCTTGAAGATTGAATTTATAACTGAGTAGACGGAAATAATAATGTGTATCATTGTTCATTAGTGATATCTTGACTGTTTTGTCGATTCTTCAGATAACACTTCGATTTCAATATTGTTTTCGCCTGTTTAATTTCAAAAGAAATAACATAATAATTTTTTCTTGTATCGGCTTTTATGAAATTCCATTTCTTTCATGAGCATTCAAAAATTGAAAATATAGTGTACCACTTCCATTGATTTGTGTAAAGAATTATTAGAAAAATTACATCACGTATATTCCACACGATACTCTTCCACATACTATTGTTATTATTAGAATTATGGTTTTATCCTTTATTTCTATTTGGCTTGAGACTTGCTCCATTCAGTTAAACTGTGCAATATGAATCTTTATGATTGTCTATTTTAGATCACACGAGCAAGAAAAGTTTATGAACTCGCATTTTATGTGAACTGACAAGCGATTGACCAATAAAAATTGTTAAGCAAGCAAATTTCTAATGGTGTGTTTACCCTGATAAAATTATTTATTTTGTATAGTTGAAAGATATAATTATTAGTTGATACTAGCTGAACTCTTCATTGTAGATTACCAATATAGATGTAGATATCGAGATTAATGAAATTCATTCTACTTAGATATAAGAATTGTGTAAATAGTACAGCCTACTATTAAAATAAAAATATATTCAAAACCCACAATAATTTTCATTCCTTCGTGAACCCTTTTCCCATCATAAGAATTCAAAAGAGTTGATCCTAGACAGAATACTGTTTTTTTTTGTTTTTGGTTTTTAACTACAACATTTCGAAAAAAATAGCAAAAGGGATATATTCGTCGGAGGAAAACCAGTCATATCTCTTGACTACACTCATTTATCAGTATAGACTTTCTTCATTTAGTCATGAAAAATTGCGCATAATTATATTATTCAAAATTCACTTAATAAGTGTTCTCTATCTGAATAAAGACTCATACTACCCTTTTGAAATTATTTTTATTTTAGCATAACATGAACTCATTTTTCAAAAGGGTATTGTAAGCCTTCAATCATATAAAAAGAATAAGTAGCACTTAGAAAAAGGGAATAATATAAAAACCGTGATGTAATTAGTTTGTATAATACTAGATATGATCAAAAGAATCATTGTTATTCCAGTGACGTCATGCATCTGTTCCTTTAAAGAGTCACCTCTCCCAATTGAACGTAATTATATGTATTGTCTAGTTTTCAACTATTGAATTATCCTGTTCATACTCATTTTGAACAATAATAGTACATTCACTTAACTATTTGAGAATTGCTGATAAACTTGAGAATTTTTTTCCAATAGCAAAAAACGTCATTCACGTTACGTTAAAAATTTCGTTGGTGTCATTTTGAAGGATCAATTTAGAAAATAAAATTTGGATTGATTAGTGGTAAGTATCGTAGAGCTGTAAGATTATTTCATATTATTCAGGTTCGGTTCATAATGTTGACTAATTTTTTGTGAAAGTAGCCTCGTATATCACAAACACTGGGGAGTGACCAGAGAAACGAAGGAAAAGTACTCGAATCGATAAAATGACTAACGTCACTTGAAATCGAGGCTATTACAAGTAATATTGCACTACAGATTAGATAGCCTATAATTTTATTCTATATTATGTTGACTCACTTTTAATAATTAACTCAAGTGCAACTGAAATTCAAATGTCTGTTCTACTTAAATTATTACTTATTACCACCTATATTATTCTAATTATACTACTCTACTATATTATTATTTTGTAAGAGCTCATTGGCAAGCAGAAAACTAAAGTGAAGAGAGAGTTGTACACGTTCAAGTGTACAGTTCTGATCAGTACTACGTGGACTTCGTGTACTTAAGTGGAGCAAGGTTGTGCAGGAGCAATATAGGCTACACGCGTAACGCATACTTCTTACACAGTCAGCATAATAATTATTCTAATAGGACAGTCTGTAGAGTGTTGACTTCTTGATTTTAAAGGTTTTTGGATGAAAATGGATTTTATCGCCCTTACTGTACTATATAGCAAGGTTGTGCAGGGGCCGTATAGGCTACCCGCGTAACACTTACTTTTCACACAGTCAGCATAATCATGACAATATAAGCAGCCAATTTATTCATTTTATTTATTTATTTATTCACAATCGTCACATAGAACATCACTTGAATGACAGGTGAAATAACAGTATAATCTATCCATACCTAAAGCTATCCTTGCAGATAAGATGCTATCCTTGCTATCCGATGCAGATGAGGGCAGACTATTGATAGACACTTAACAATACTTTATACTTTAAAACAAATAATCATTGATCAAAGAAACGTAATAGATTGTCATTTTAACTCTATTCAGGTATAAATTCACAGTATCATGGTTTTAAGAATATAATTAATTAAAAATACTTCTTAATTGCCAAATTTAACTTTCAGCCTTTACCTGATACTACCACTAGGACATCGTGCATAATTTTTTTTTGTATTTGTGTTATGCTCCTCCTCCATCATCAACTTGATGTTCTCATTTTACCTCAAACACATTGGGACCTGGAGGAAGTGAATTCATCATTTACAACCTACTTTTGATGACAAAGATTTTTTCATCCGATACAAACAAAGCAAACCAACAAGCTTCACAATGTTTATATGTAAATTATTCATGTAATTTTTTTCAACAAGGATTCCTTCAATGATATTGGTATCCTATATTCTGGTCAACTTGAAATTTTTTCTCTAAATAAAGTTAATCAAGTTTCGTTTCAGATTCCTAAAACCCATCTATACTCGTTAAAACTGCATATTACTCATTTCTGTAATTAATATGAATGATAAAGATATAAAATAAAGTGGTGATTGGAGTGAAGTTTCAAAGTCAATGGTTTCATGTTAAATGCATTCATCAATAAACAGAATTGAATAAATCCTACTCATACTATTGATTGACGAATACCATGGGAAAATTGTAACAAGTTAAAAAAATTTGTGCTCTTAATTTTTAAAAGTGATTTTAATAATATTTTTGTGTGTTTTATGAACTCTTTCATATTGGAAAAACTTTTAAACATTGCTTTTAAACAATTTCCGTGGAACATTTCAAGAAATACCTCAATTTCCCATCAAGGATAATTATTGAGGTTATTTTGCCGGTGGAACATCCTTTTAGGACTCCGCACCAAACTTGGCATACGATAATAATGATAATAATTGAATACCAGCTTTCTGATAGCCAGAGCCAAGAGGTATAGTCTGTTCAAGCGAAGAAGAAATTCTGGTAAGATGGGGAAATGACTTCAGCTCGGTCAATTTTAGTTCAGAAATTAGAAATTTGGTCTAAAATTTCAGAAAACAATCTGATCTACGATTTGAGACGGGGTTTATTATTTTTGATCCAATATTGACCGAGCAGGAATCATTTTCACATCTCTTCAGAATGTCTTCTTTGCTTGTACCGACCATACTATGATTTTCTATACACCTCAGGCCAGTACTGATTCCATACCAACGCAAACTCTCTGATTGTTCGTGACTTAACAGCATGATTTCATGAACACTAGATTCGGTGCGTAACTAATGATGGCTGCTTATCAACTCTATTATGAACGTTGCCATTGACATCGGCACCGACACTATCAACATACCATTCCACACCTCTGCCGTTGGAATTCGGTGTTCTGAATGGAGGCGAATGCTGTTACTCTCTTCATGAAAACAGTCGGCGTTCCTTTTGAGACCAAAGCGAAAGGCACTCGAGAGATTATTATTCGGCTGCGGACAAGTTTAACGGAAGAGAAAAAGGATACTGTACATATTTACGTCCGAACGTTTTGCATAACAATCATCGTGGTGTGAGGAAGAGAAAGAGGAAGTGCAGGTGTGTGGGGAGGGGGGTGTGTGGGCCCCCCGCGACCCGAAGGAGACCGCCGCGGGGGGCCTTTGTGTCCCGTGGCCGTGAATGGGAGCGGGCCCGTGTAATTGTGAGTCACAAGACCCGCGTGATTGATGATCGAGGAGGCTCTCTCCATCTCAGACTTTGAGTCTCCCTTCGCGTCCCCGGTTCGGGACAGTCCTCCAACACTGTTCTTCCTTCTCACATATCACAGTCCCAATCTGACTATGACACATCAGAAACTTGTCGAAACCTCCGCGCCACGGGACCAGCTCCAGTGACAGGACAGTGATATGCTCACAATGGATGGTTATTTATAATGAAGAATGTAAATCTGATAATGGTTTCATCGAACCTGGCGATAGCCATCGTGCCAAATCATCGGAGAATGTGGCGGAGAACAACTTGTTGACTGTCCTCTCATCTTCTTTCTGATGCGACCCATTGAATATAACAGCTTTACTGTTTTCACGGAAATTCTCTTTTCAGTGGAAGTTAAGCAGAATTTAAAGTCAATTATACAGCTGAGCTAATCCATGAATAATCCTTCATCAAATTTATGGCACCACGAAGATAACTTTCTGAAACTCGTTAACAAATTTAGTAATTTTATTGGTATAAATTATACATGAAGAGCTCGACATGACGATCAGGAGATACTTTCATCATCTATAAATATCTTAAAGTTTAAGAGAATCAGCTTGACTAATTATTTGAGGATAAGTCAGAAGCAAAATATCCACAACCATCACTGTTTTTAAATTAGTCTTTCATATACACATAATTCTTTAAGTTTATTCTCTGTGATAGAGTTGACATGTTGAGGAATTTGACAGAAAATAAAAAAAATTAATGTCATATTTGCTTGGTAGATACCACAGACAGATTTCAGAGACCACAGAGAAAAAGACAAATTTCCATATGGTCTTTTGTTATAGTTCTTCCACCACCAATGAATAAAGCTGATCGCGGACTCAATCAATGAGTCTCATCAATTTAGGAATCGGTGAGTAGGAAGAGGGGTCTCCACAATAATAAATTATCTGAAGAACTTTTTAAGCAGTGATGTTGATGAAAATACTGAAGGAAATCATAGATATGGGTTATTGAAACATGAATTACGCATTAGGGCTAAAGTATAGATATATAGGATTGGCCTATTGTCAAAATAGTCAACTGAGATTTTTCCTTATTCATGTCTAACTTAGAAATTCCAGATAGTTTCTTACTGATTCTTTTCCACTGATTATTTCCTCCTTTTTATTTGTCAAAAACCATATATTTCTTGACAATGGTCTTTGTGAATATTTTGTGTCAGCCACTCTCAATCAACGATGTGTAAGCACATGAACAAATGGGGAATGAGAGTTACTTTCATAGCAACACTTTTGCAAGTGATTGGCTAATTGATTTAGAAAGTTTATTTGCTAGTTGTGTAATATTATGCTTCCGGTGAGAGTAGGAAGCTTTTTTCACTCTCGAATTATTCATAGTATACAAGAGTCCACTGAACCTCCAAATAATTTAATGATGGACTCTGAGTTGGTGTACTTTAATTTTTATTATAAAAATATCTTCTGTATGGGTTTATGAATCGGAAATGATGTTCTACCTTATTAATATTGTAAAAGCAACCGTCGACATAACAATTTATAGTAAATGAGTGATTCAAATGAATGTTCACTTTTTGGATTTGAGCAATATAGTATTCAATAGTGGATTTTAGCATAAATGTGGAAATTCATTCTGTTTCATGAACTAGTTCCGATGCATAATGTATTATGTAGGAATGTATACAATTCAATTCTCTTAATATTAAAAAGTTATGAACTGTAAAATTCTTCTAGTATTACTTCTTGCAACACTGAACACTGTTGCTGTTTCTACTCATACTCTCTTGGAATAAATTCAACCAGGAAATGTTATTCGATATAGGTGGGAATATGTCCTCATCGTTTAGGAATTTTTGGGAGGACTGAAAATTTGAGCATATTTATTGCCCGCATAGCTGAAAATCACAATACATGTCTCATTGATTCTATACACGATAGTCAACAGAAGAAATGATCTTGTAGTATCTTGAGCGTGGACTACGAAGCTTGCTAGCGGAGTTGGGCTATAACTAAGTGAACTCAATAATTCACAATAATAATAAAGCCTCAATGCTGAATCGCTGATAGGAGTTAAAATGTAATTAGTAACGTTAATAATTCTGGCCTTCTACTTCTTGCAAAATGAACAGTCTTTCCATAGTTCACAGCACTAAATTAGTGATGCCTTGTGAACAGTACTATAGTCTGTCTAAGCAAAGAAGACCCTCTGGCAAGATGATGAAATAACTTCAGCTCGGTCAATAATGATTCAAAAATATTGATTTGGTTTTAAATTGTAGATCAGAATGTTTCCTACGATTGAAACCAAATCAATAATTTTTGAACCAATTTTGACCGAACTGGAGTCATTTTTCATCTTGCCAGAGGGTCTTCTTTGCTTGGAAAGACTGTAGAGCAGGCTATGTTTAATCAAAGACAATTTGAGTACTTAGTGTTCTTAGAAATAGAGTAGATAGAGCTTTGAAATGAAAAAGAAAAATCAAAGCACCCTTTTAGTATTTGTTCCAATAACACAACATGTTTCGACCTCATAATATAAATATGAAGAGTCATTCCCAAGTTTCACTTATAGTATAAGAGTGCTCGATTTTCAGTTTTTATTCCAAGCGCTCTAGAGTTGTATTCGAAGGATATTTACTATCCCACAGAATTAAGCTGCTTCTCAGAGGAACTTCACGCGATTTTCTCAATTATAAGTGAATTATCAATTACATTTTATATTGAATTGAATGAATAACATAATGCACCTTTATTTTTGTGTTCTACTTCAGGAGTTTGATGTTTTTTAGCACTTCTCTTGTCTTAATTGTGAGATCAATTGTTTTACGATACAAAATAGGAGAATAGGATTATTAGACTGGCAGGAGAATTTAAATTATCATTTCCTCATTTCACTCCAAGCGAAGTGTTTTGAATACTGTGCTTGATTCTCCGTAACAGATCGACTATTGATGCTAAGTGTGATGATAGCTGTGAACCTCGCACACACATATACACTGATGGCATAGCGGAGGCCTGCCTGGGTAGGGCTCGAGTAGACAACAAGTGTAATCGACGCTTTGAAGGCGTTACAGATAACATAAATATGAGTCTATTCCAAATTTCACAGGTCGGTGCCGGCCTGAATGGATGAGAGAGCGATGCCTCTGTCATTACAACGCACTGCAATGACTATAAATATGATGATGGGACAATGGCGGGCGTGGGTGAGTGCACGGCACAAGTTTACCCGCTGACTACAATACAATTTGCCCTGGCCCGCCCATTTCCTTCTCATTGTCTCCACATGAATATTAACTAGCACCAGTAAAGTGCTCGGAGAGAGCACAGCACCTCTGCGTTTCATTACGACGTGAAACAAAAAATGATGAAACGCCGAGTGCAATCCGAAGCTGCACCACCAACACCTGGCATTGGCACCTCAGAGAAACAAAGAAAAAGAGAGAGAGATTTCAAGATAGTAAGAGATAGGTATTGTGCGTAAGAGAGAGAATTGATTACGCCCAGACGTAGAGAGTGCTAATCACAATCTGTAATTCATCTCATCGAATAGTATCGGTTACAGCGTCGCTTTCAGAGCCAGACTGCGTGCGGTCGGATGACAGCGTTGTGCCCCGAGAGAGAAATACTAGCGAAAGGCGAAAGTACCGCTGCTTAGTTCTCCAGCAAATCATACTATGAATAGAATAGTGACAGATTTGATAATGTCGTACGCTTTTGGCAGGTTATCATATTCCCCATGTGCCAAGAATAGTGTTGAGATTATTGATTACATCTCTCCGTAGGCTACAAACAATACTGGTTCCTGTAATATTCTCTAAATCAACGTATATCCCCTCTCTTTCACTACGAAACTCGGATGCTTCCGAGTTATCGATATAGTTCAACTATAGCTGATGTCAAATTCAAGTCGTTTAACGAATGACTGTTATCAATTCTCAGCTCTGTGAGGGCAGTCTGGAACTGTCTTCGAGAGCAAATGTGTATAGCTGGGGTCACTCTCTTTCTGCAAACAGCTCGCCGACTGTCCTGACACAGGTGATCACCGTTATTTTTGTCACCAGCGATACTCTAACGTAATTCTTGTATTCAGTAAATTTTTCAATTCACTTATGCCGGGTTTTTCCAAGCACACTCAAAGTTAGGCCCCTCAAATTTCGATGAACAGCTGACATATTCTATGATAAGTATAGGAAATTCAGTAAAGTGTAGTGAACTTGAGGGTCCCTCAAATTTGAGTGTGCTTGGAAAAACCAGGCATTAGCCTTCTTCCTGCTATTATGAGCAAACTCTGAACTCAAAAGCTACACTAATCTCGATATTCTAAGTTTGCCATTTAGCGTTTTGTCAAACTTCAGAATGAGAATGTCGAATAATCATTTTGATCTGTCATTGATATCGATTTCCAAAATAAGCTTTACTTATGATTCAACTTACCGGTAGAAACATTCCAAACCCGCTCATGAAGTCATGAGATCTATTAGTCATGCGTTTAAATGAAAATACAAGATGTTGTCAAACCACTGATTTATTAGAAAATCGAGATACCGGTTTCGGTTATTACACCATTATCAATCTCAATATCAAGAAACCGGTATCTCGATTTTTTAATAAATCAGTGGTTTAACAACATCTTGTCTTTAATTATGGATAACTACCACAATATCAACTTCACATCTACTCAAAGAGTCATGAGTTTCTTTTTCCTCCGACACAATTTTATGTACTTGAGTTACATGGAATCCAATTTCAACCAAATTATAGTCTTTATTAAATTGATTAAAATTTTAAGAACATTGGTTTGATACCGCATAAATCTATCTGATACTGGGAAATACAGTAGCTCAATTATTATTTGAGTTCATGTGGGTAGTCATTAGTTCAATGCTCTAACAAACACTCTTATTCTTGATTTAGGAATGGGTGGTCGACTATAAAAGGTGATCCAAATAATTAGATCACTCTTCAACTATCGAATCTCAGAATATTCATTGATTATGTATTTGTTTGGAGACAAATGTGATGAAACAGATGGCTTGGTCGATAGCATTAATGACGAGAACTACTCAAGTTTTTTAAAAAAAGCATCTGATTTACAATTCAATTCTCATATAGTGAGTGAATAAGTCTTTCCGATCATCAATACAAAAGTCAGTATTATTATACTTGTCAAACAAATTAGCAACAGCATTGATAGTTCTTTATGATGCTTTATCAAGCGTATCTTACATTAGGCACAAACAGGAAGTTTGTGAATGTGACTTTCATCTACTTTTGAACATGTATAATAATGTACTTGAAACAATGAAGATAACATAACCTATTTACCTATTGTTTTCTCAATTCCTGATAATATCAAATAAGTTCATGTCAGCTGGATGGAAAGTGGGAAGCCACAAAAGGTCTGTGCGTGTGAAATGAGAGCAATGAAGATGAAGATGATGGCTAGCCTACTTTTTAGGCAGTTGGGACCGACGGCTTATCTTCACCTCCGAAAGTTTAGCTTCTATTTTTTTTCAATTTCTTTTCTGTAGCTTCTGTTATCTTCTCTCGTGTTATAAGCTGAGCAGTTCATCTCCTGTAAAATTCATTCAGCAGTAGGCCTATATCTATCTAGCTTACCAACTGTATATACGTATACGAGTGAAGACAACATCTATATTGTGTCTTTATTTCATTACTCATTATTAAAAAGATTGATATAGGCCCGAAGTTTCCACAGTTAAAATTACTGTATTAAAATTTGTTTATGAGTTTTTATAACATGATTTCACTATTGAATGGATCAATAACATATTTTATCATGATCATGATGAATAGAAAATATTTGATCATGTAGATAGATCAAGTTATATGTGAAGCATTCAAACTTGAAAGAGCTAACATCACAATAGAACTTTTTTGCGTGATCAAATTATCGCATTTTTTCATTTTCAGGGTACGTCTTCAATCTTATTTTGCGAATTGCTTATAATATTATAATTATATTGCTCATTAATATTCCATCCATATCTAGTGTATTAAGAGAATACTAGTTGAAAAGGTAATGTTACCCGACGCTCGGCTCCTAGTACTTTTCTTCCTTACAATTTAAAGATTTATTATGAGGTAGTGGAATAGTATCATTCAAGAGATATTTTATACTGGAATTAAAAATTTCAATAAGCAGCTAACAAAGAGTTGCAAGTTGAAGTGCAAGCTGAATCACGTCACACAACTTGAGTATCTCACGAGCAATCTTTCACAGCTGGTTTCTTGAATAACCTGTTCCTACTTTTACCACTTGGGGCAGCACCTCCCAGACCCGGCTCGGTTCTACAGTGTTACATCTCTTCCACACAATATAGGGAGTAATTGAACAATATTTGTTGGAGTTGATCATCAGACATTGATCAGTACTGTTGTAAAAATTCTAATAATACATACATAAAATCATACATAACTCATACATAAAATGTACATAACTTATTAAATTTCTCACTCGCGGATTTCTATTATTGTCCAAGAACGTATGCGTATCTAATTGAAAACTGGGTTTTAACCATGTGAAATGTTGCTGATTATCAACATCAGGGTTATTCACAGAGTGTTTGGAGCAAATTTAAACTTCAAAGCTCTTCGATTTCTATTTAATTGCGTTCTTGTTCTTAGGTTATAGAACAGCATTCTTCATTCGCAGAAAGTAGCAATAATAATAAAAAAATCCCAAGTTCTCATTTTTAATTGTCAGAGCTACCAACGGATAAATTCCCTCGTAATAAACTTGTTTTGAAGGTAGGCCTACGTTGATACTGCTAATATATTAAAATGATATTTATAGCAATCTAAATGCTAATAGTCACTGCTAAATATGACCAGTCAAGGTGGTTGAACCTCCTTGTGAGCAATCAACTCACTTTGTTTGAAACTCCATTTATTTGTGGTTCTAGGATACGGTGTTTTGTGATTGAATAGCTTGTCATCGAATCATATGGTTTGATATGTGAATCAAATTAAAAATAGCTATAACTGAAGAAAATTGGTTAAGGCTGTTGATAATGTGAATAGCTAGAGGGGTGAAAGTTGCCTCTACTTCAATTTGTATTATAATTATTCAATTATATGTCTTTGCTCAGGACTTGTTTTGGATTTATTCAAGTGAATATCGTTATTTTGGTACAATATATACAGTATTTCGGATAATATCACTTCGATACAATAATCACCCTGAAATTGAAGGAATAATGAGGTTTATTTTCTACATTACGACCACTTATTATCTCCAGATGGACTGTTCATCAGACGAATAGAAACCATTGCTTTCGATCATTCGCTTTTGTAGACCCATATTCAAGATTTGATTAAAACCGCGTATCTACAGTCCGAGGACATGCCTCGAATGCCTCGCGGTACAGTCTGTTGACGCAAAAAAAGTATGAACTCATGGCTCAGGCCGGTATTACACGATAATAGTTCTATGATCATAGCACTGGCGGCTCGTGCCCATGAAACAGGTGAAGTGCTGTATAGCAAAAGATACGGGCACTTCACCTGTTTCGTGGGTGCGAGCCGCCAGTGGATCATAGTTGATCATATGGAAAGAGATGAAAATACGAATTCATATTTTCATCTTTTTCCATATGATCAACATGATCATATAAATATTATCGTGTAATACCGGCCTGAGGCATACGTGTGATCTGCAATTTTTGTAACCAAAAATGCGAGCACGCGAACAAATTGACTAGCGCCATCAAGTGGGAGACAAAGCAACTAAGCTCTGACAATTGATAATTTGGACTTTGGAGGTTAGTTTGTGTTCAATTAGTAGTTAAAAATTGAAGGCAATGTTTAATATTGCCTATTAGAACCTTCTGCACCCAAATAGAATTCTCAATCACAAAAATGCATAGGAATGGGGTACAATTTTGAGGTTAGTTTATAGAATTGTTCGTTGTACGTTGCGAGGCAACAGGCACTGCTCGCTGCGAATTGTGTGCCGCGTTTGCCTGGCTGCTAGCAAACCTGGTATCGACAGTCCGAGGCATGTGTGGCGCATGCCTCGGACTGTCGATACGCGGCTTTATTCCAGTCTCCAGCTCGGTCAATATTGGTTCAAAAATCATTGATCTGGTTTTGAATTGAAGATCGAAATGTTTCCTATAATTGAGACCAGATCAATAATGTTTGAACCAATATTGACCGAGCTGGAGCTGGAGACTGGAGTAGAAAGTAGACTAGTAGTAGTAGCAAGACTCTTCTTTGCGTGAACAGATTGTACCTTGAGGCATTCGCGGCACATGCCTCGGACTGTCGATACGCGGCTTAAGAATTACGTCTGAAGATGAATGAATTTGTTACTGAAAACTCAGCTAACCTTCAAGAAAGAGGGCAAAAAGAAGTGAATGTTCCAATGATCGCGTACCAATTGATTACATAATTTATTTATTATGTCTTTCGAAAAACTCACAAGGTATTAAATTTACAAATTGACTCACTAGTATGAACTACATGAAGAATAAAATTCTTCACCACCTTCATCCTACTCAGAAGATAAAGGTCTCCCCAATGTTCAGTATTGAACTATATGGATAAAAAACAAAAAATTAATTCACTTGAGAATTACTTCTATCTCAATGGACAAGATGTAGACCTATGATGAGTCACCTTCTCTGTTTCTGTATGGCGTCTGTATATCATCTGGATCAAATTTCAGGTATCTGCCTAACGATCATCCCCTCTGGCGCCAGTTATATCTGTGCTTCTTCATTAATTTGATGAGAAGTGGAAGAACCTCCTTAGAGCGTCAAAATAGGCCCATTTATTTTTTCTGCGTCTGCTGAGTAACTTCCATTGGCTTGATCATTGTGCAAACAATAGTTTGGCAGAAATTGATGGACTACTGAAAATCTGATTGTTTTCCCAATGATCACGGTATTCAGGAATAATATAAGAGCTCATTCCATGCTGTTCAATATCCCGCAGTGTTCAGATTCATCAGATCTTGTTAATTGTGTGTTATTAATGATATGTTAAATTCAGATGTTTGTGTTTCAGATTTCTTCTGTTTCTATCCAATAAGAATTTCAACATTGAAAATGTTCCATGAAGAAAAACATTGTTCAATAATTTTCAAATTGGACAATAGATTATTTGAAAAGATAAGTTCACAAAGATGTTTAGGTTAAAAAATCGATAATTTCTAATTTAGAATATTATTCTTCTCTTCTGCATTCATTCTGCTTCTGGATTAACAGCATATTTACCAATTCCTAAACCAGACTTGGCTTTCAGAATGGATTATGGATGTAATTCCTTGGAAGACGATATTCATCGTATATTAGAGTGGTAAATTATTATTTTGTCATGCATAACAAATTGTACCAAAATTGAATAAGTAACTTGTTTAACTTACTCTGTTATTTTAATTTCTACTGAATGGAGAATGCACACTTTGGTAGCATACTATCATAGCTTCCTACAATAGCTTCTATTATAGGTAGTATTAGCTTATTAATGGTACTATTCATTAGTTGAACTTTATTTATGTTGGCAATACAATCGATATTTTTGTATCTTTCGATATGTTGATCGAACTGCCAAGACTCAAGGAGAATTCCTTTCCATTCTTGTAACGTTCTTGCAAGCCAGATTACGTTGAGGAAAAATTGTATTTGAATTTTTATAATTTTTCAAGTACTCTGAATTTCTAATGATGTCGTAAAGGACGGCATCATGGCTTAGGCCAATTTATTTGTATATATTTTATTATATTTTATTTTTAAAGCCTTTAACAACCCGAGTATGGGTAAGTGAATTTAAATCTCTATCAGCTATGAATACTATTTATCAGCTTTAAATTTGCTTTTTCCAAATTATTTCTGGGCCAACTTGAATTTCCTTGTGTGAAGGAACCAGTATAAAACATCTTCTCTAATTTTTAGATTTTGTTCTTTGCCAAATCAAACTTTTAATAACCTATTTTGGGACTTATAATTCAATCCCAAGTTTTGAAACCACAAAATAGTGAGTTTTACCAAGTGTTGGTAATTTAAAAATTTAAATCTTCCTCTGTTTTCTGTACCTTCATATTTTATTTAATTTCTTCACCACTCAATTTTCTCTATTATAATTGATGTTTCATTGCTCAAAATGTATTTAAATTTCAAATGTACTCTGTTTGACTTGTAATTGATTTTGCTATGCTCTGTATGGTCATTAATAATTTGAAATTATTATTTATAACTGTTTCACATACAATAATTAAGTATTTTGTCCGAACAGGTTTTTTAATTTGTGTGTAATACGGAGAAGAGGATTTGTGTGTACTATAAAGAATGTAATACGGAGGAGAAATTTTGGAAATTATCATGGATTAATTTGAACCAATATATAATAAAGGACATGCTGCAACAAACTCAAACAGGACCAAACAATTATGTAACTACAAATACAAGTCAATATAATCATCATTTTCCGGTAAAACCTACAATATTCACTACGTTCAACAATGATTCTCCTAATAGCCGAAATATTAAATTAAACTTCGGTCATAATTATAACTTCAAAACAACAAGAATGTAAGCTCACAAGTGAATGAACTTTTCAAAATTATTTCATGAATATTCTCAAAATCTTGTTATTGTACGGTTTTGTTTATTAATATTATATTTTTTGAATGGCTTTGTCGTAAGCCTATGTCTCTTTTAATTTGATAAACCTAAGCTTCTCTCAATTTAGCTTAATTTGTGATTCACCACCTTTTGGGCTTCAGTAATTGTTTCCTATGAACTATTATCTTTATTGAAATAGAGGTATAGGTTACAAAATGCATTTTCTATAAATATAACATAGAATTTTAAAGTTATGTAGTATTATTTTAAACTTATTTTCACCTTATTCCATTAACGTTTTCAAGAGGAAACTCTTCTGACGTCATGGCGTCATTAGCATAGAAACTCTCGTTCAGTTGTAAACTGAATTAATTACTGTAAACATACTTATATCTTGATTCGATTGGCCGTGTGTTGATTATAATTGAAATTGCTAGAACATTCCCACATGCTCTATTATCTGCGAAGTCTCTAATACTGAATCAGTTTTCAATAAAGTCAACAAAATGTTTTCGATGCTCTTTCTCTTAATTTCACTGCACGCTAAATAACGGAGACAGAAGGGTAACAATACTTAAGTGATGATCCTCGTATAACGGTGAACATTGTGAAAACGAACCCGTTAGTTTTTCAGAGCTTTCACCTCTTCCACTGAAAACAGCTTTTGTCAAAATATTTACGGAAGAAACTACCGGAACTGACTGGTGACTGTAGTATGCAAGGCAGAAAAAAGGGTTGGATTGGTTGAGATGTTCGTGAATCGTCCCACGGCCCTGAACTGTTCCTAACGGTTCTTGGTTCACCACGAACTTTCCCTCTATTGTTTCAATTTTTGAAACCCTTTGGAACATTTGTCTCGCCCCAATAGGCAAATAAATGATGAAGTAGTAAAGGCACATCGTCCAGTTTGACAGGACACTACTGTTATATAGTTCACTAACCGTAAACCATTCAACCCTTTCTGTTTTCCCAGGGATCTTCCGTTAGACTTTCTTGTTCCGTGTTTCTCTCACTTATTGTACTGTTGAAACATTTGGTAGTTTTTGTTTACTGAACAGAGTACCGTTCCATCCACCACAATGGATGTAGCGGGATTTCTGGACTTGTGAAAGTTAGTTAATCCTTTACAATTTAAAACGGTTATTGATACCCAAAAAACTTATGAAGTATTGGCAAGTGGTTAGTTTTCTCAAGACGAAATTAATTGTCTTATCTCTATTTATAGTAGAGGAAAAAAATTATAGTCTTATCTCTATTTATAGTAGAGGAAAAAATTATTTCAGCAGCATCTCTGATTGTAACATAAAGACGCGTATATTGTACATTGTACTTTGATTCAGTTTAGGTGTTAACTTACTGTTTAAGTTCATACATTGAAAACTATACTATGTAACTGACGGAAATTTTATTACTCTTTCCCCTCACACATATGACACCAAATGTAACGAGTGGGCCGAGATATCCTATTTTGTAAAATCCTGAAACTAAATCTTTTTGGAATCCTTAAGTGGTTGGGAGCATTACGTGGATTCGTTCCTCCAAATGCCAGATTATTTCTAATTAATTTTTAACACCTCTAATTTTAGCTTCTAGAATAACAACTACGAGTCAGGAACTTGTATAAAAAACAAATATTTTGTGATATTCCATACTCTGTCTACGTTTCTTTAAATTTAAAAATAAAACTTCTACATCAAATCAAGTTAAATCAAAATTTCGTCAAAACATATCAATTATTAAGGTTTTATAAAGTGTTAATAATTACTGTTTTATTTAATTCAATTTGGAACTATATTAAGGCCTCGGTTGAAAAAAAAATATTACTAATTTTTAAATTTGAGCTAGAAAATCTACATCAAATGTTTGGCACTCACCATACTTATTTTTGAACCACACAAGATACAAACACACAAATAATCACATAAACTTCCATCTTTTACTCGAAATGAAACTGTACCACGATTTTACTCTATTAACTCTTTAGATCTTGAAAACGAAAATACTCGAAATTAAATAATAACGAATCCAAATAAGAAGATCTGACAATTTTGCCTCTCTGAATGGGAACTCAAATTTAGAGAGCCGAGGCCTGATCACCACTACATTTCCGATTGCTGCCGTGTCTGAACTAAGACTCTTTGCTTTTTCCAATGAAAATTTCCCCTTCCAACTTCCATCGGCACCCGGCCGGCTCCACGAGCAAAATTTTAATTTGAACCAAAATTCTCAAGAGTTCAATGTTCGTGCAATTCCGAGTACAGTATATCTTTTCCAACGTTAAATCAAAACAGATGCTCGAAAAAACACGAAAATTGCACTTTTCAGACACATAAGCAGTGAGTTAGCAATTTAAATGGAACCTAATTAACTCTCACTGTACAATAAAACTTGAAAAATCAAAGTTCGTTTTCATAATTTCTTAGTATTTCTAAACAGTTCAATAACCTGAAAAAAGACATATAGAACACACAAAAAAAACTACAATAATCTATTTCAATTTTCACACTATTACACTATTATACACTATATATTTTAATCTAAAGAAATGATTGAAATCTTCAACACAAGAATAATTTGGAATGTGCTATATTTAAGAATTTTTATAACGTCTTGCTCCCTAGTCTTACCGTCTTTTACCACTTCGAACTGGATGGTGAACACTAAATTGTTTCGTCTTTCTCAAATCAATCTCATTACCACTAAATAAACTTATCATTAAAATCACGAATTGCGTTTCTATTTTTTCGAAAGATCCATCAATTAATCACTAAAGTCTGAAAAGTCATCTCCTGGACAATAATCGCGTTTTTCCAGTATTATAAGATTCTATTGTATCATAGGCCTATTGTATTTATAGCTTCCACTTTAAGCACTAATGAAAAGTCTAATATACGAGAGCCATTCAATTTGATAGGCATTCACTTCCATGATCACGTCTTACTAAAATCAAGATTATGTTGAAAAATTTCAGAAGTACGAGAGAGAATCCCAAGTCGAAAGAGAGTAGCTTATTCTCAATTCATTGGGCCTGGCTTCACAAGTTCATAAAAATTAAATCATTGTTTTAATAAGCTTTTCTAAGCGCTTAGGTAGAGAATCTTCTCTGCGTTGTTAGAAGTCAAGCTGAAATTTTGAATCTCCTCATACCTTATATTCTAGGCTGACAACGTCCAAAATTCTTACATTCAACTTCAGATTGTCTCGAATAGATTCATGATTGATTTCTTTTATCTCAGTTTTTATTTAGTCAAGCTATCAAATTCCATACCATATAATATTTGATTATTCAAGCTTTCTATTATCTCATGATTATTCATGTATTAATGTTAAAGTTCAGTCATTAAAAATAATTCTAAAAAACTAGTATTTGAAACCTTTAACAATCGGTCTGATCGATTGATTATTATATTAATAGTCATGATGGATTATCACTCATCAACATGTTGACAAAATAGTTAAGGGTTTTTATTACATGTATTCTTTGAACCCCAATTGAATTGCGGTGTCTAGCATTCTTAAATTGAATACTATAATAACATAGTATCCAGCTAAATACTTTTTTTAGGAGACTGGATCTGAAAATGTTGAAAATGCATCCGAGCATATTACAAATAATTGTTGCCACTTGAAGATTGAATTCGCTCCAGATAGCCTACTCGGTGAACATCTTGAAGTACTTACGTGAGTCATCAAATTTTTATGATTTAACTGTTATTTATTGATTTAACTGTTATCTTTTAATGAACATAAAAAATGAACTCTTTAGCTTACAACCTAAAGAGATAGTAAGCACATCTAAGTACAGCAATCCAACTTGTATGTTTGTTTTTGCAAATCAGAATGTGGTATTAAACCCGAGTAGACCTACCATTCATTTTGAGATCAGTTAGCAGCCAGCAATAAAATTTCAAATTCATAGAGCTCGCTCAAGCAATGAATAGTAGGTGGGCTTTACGATGGTATTGTACCACACAATAAGTTCACAGTGTGTGTATAATTTTATGATCAATGCTGCCCTGAATAGTCTGCAGTGGATAGTCCGGTGAAATAAGAGGATAAAGATGAAATGGTTGATAGGGGGTGGGTCGTGGAGAGAGTTATAAAGAAAGAAAGAGGAAGATAGAGGAGAATAGATCAAGAAGGGAAGAGAAAAGAGAAATAAAGAGTATAAAAGATAGTAGATTAAGATTAAAATTCATTCACTTTATCTACGTAGATTACAAAATAAAATGAATCCTCTATATTATACAAATTAAAAATGCGACTTATTACTAAGTTCACTTGAATAACTAAATACGTACTATGGACCTTAAAAAACAATTCAAATGTAGGATTGAATAAGTTGACTTTAATATGACTGGTGCTGTAATTACATGAAAAGGAAACGGAGTTTAAACAACATATAAATGTCCATTCTTGTAGGGGATGCTCAAGAACAAATCTCCTAACACTCAACCATGGAAAAGGGATAGTTAGAAAGAAAGGGTAGGAGAGAAACAGAAAGAGAAAAGTGGAAGAGTTTGATTGATTTTTATTTAGTGCTAGGTCTGGAAAGACCCATTGTACAACACAACATACATTACATCTCAAAGTAACAACTGTAATATAAACTTATATCAGTATATTAAACTAAATACCCAAAAATTAAGAGAGAGAGGAATAGATAGTTATAAAGAGAAAGGGAGTGAGAGGGAGTGGAAAAGATCGGAGGAGGGAAAGAGATAGAGAGATTGATGTCAAAAGGGGGCGAGAGGAAAAGAGAGAGAAATTGAAAATTATAAAGAGAGAGTACGATGCAGTGTGAGAGAACTGTTGTGTGTGAAAGGTAAGGTTTGTCGGCGGCTTGATAAGCAGCGGCGGCGGCGGCGGCTGCGGTGATGACGGAGGTTGGCAGCGTCCATTACTCATCCGCCGTCCGTCCGTCCCGCGTCCCGCCGCGTTTATCGCCGCAATAAAACGATGGTGGCCCTCTGACTGGCCGACGCACAGCGGGATTGTCAACTGTTAATTACCCCGCGGCTCAGCATTTGCATGGCAAACTCATTACTCCACAACGGCACCCATTGTTAACTTCATTATCTGGCCGGCACTCACCCAATAGCCAGCCACTCAATTCAAGACCATCAACTTCAACCATCATAAAATAGCCTCATCATCATAGATTTGAATAATTTCCCCCGTGTTATCATGCTTGATGGACTTATGAAAAATTAATGGAGGATAAGTAGATCGGAAAGAGTCAATCAAAATATTGAAAACAGATTTCAATTCTTGACAAACTTAAGGAGAAGTAGATGACTTTTTTTGAGAGAGCCAATCTAAATACATGGAATGGCATTGACTATTTTACTGATTCATTATTTTATTCATTCATTACCAAAACTGAGAATGTAGTGGACCAAATACGTATGCGCATATACCATGTTTGAACGTATGCGCAGGAATTTTCTTGTATAGGCCTACTTTGTGATTTTTGTGTGAAGTCGATAATGAATCAGAGATTTTGTTTATTCACATGATATACGTTTGATTTCAACTCCCTGTATTATTCTTGATAATTTCAAAATGTTGACTCAGGCATTGAGCTTCGCAATAATGTTTTCGTGAACTCCCTTCTTTATGCAGACGACACTGTAATTATTTTTAATACAGAAGACAAACTGCAGTATGTACTTTACAAACTGAACAAAATTGGAGCAGACTTTGGCATGAAAATCTCACCCCAGAAATCCTAGATAATGGCATTCAGAGGAAAGTGGCCAATCAGATCAAAGATCGTGCTAGACAACCAGACGTTGAATCAAGCAAGGGAGTTCAGCTACTTGCGATGACGCATCTCGTTTGATAATGATGATGATGATGTTGGTCAGAAATTGGCGAGATTCAGTGCGGTTTGTGGTACTATAAGGAGAGTTTTAGGAAGGCAAACAAGGCAAGATACCCAGCTGAAATTTCAAATGCAATTCTATGATGGCTCGAATCATATGACTTAATAATGAGCTATTCAGGGTATGAATTCAAAGGCGCCGTTTTCGAAAAACACAATTTTTGGCATTGTGTTATTCGCCATTTTCTCTGCCATTTTTGATTGGATTTTTTCGTTGATGGCTCAAATTGTAGGGAATAATTAGGGTATTATACACACCAATTTTCAAAACGATCACATTATTGATCGATTTGTAGTGATTTTTCAAAATTGTCATCCCCTAATTTCACTAATTTCACCCCTACCCTTGGACCAATTTGGCTGGTTAACGAACTTGACCGAGATATTAACACTAATAATTTTTGTGCAAAATTTGGTCGCTCTCCGACAAGCCCTTCGGGAGTTATCGTGCTTACAAGAAACTGTACATATATAAATATATATATATATATAAATTTTTTTAACGGGTTTTCCGGGTACATCCGATCTGTGAACTCACTTACTTGGGTAAGTTGACGTTTCGTCGCCATCTCAGACGACATCCTCGGAACAGACTATTTGATTATATGCTCCGAGTCTGTTCCGAGGATGTCGTCTGAGATGGCGACGAAACGTCAACTTACCCAAGTAAGTGAGTTCACAGATCGGATGTATCCAGTAAACCCGTTAAAATATTCATCCATCCGCGAAAATTTAAAAGTAAACATATATATATATATATATATATATATATATATATATATATATATATAGAGAGAGAGAGAGAGAGAGATATGAGTTTGAACGGACATCAGATTCGTGTTCTAGGGGCTCGGAAACGTGTAAAAAATATATCACATCATAAATTTTCGATTATCAGGGCAAGACCAATAGTGCATTTTTTCAAATGAAATGCACTAAAACTGAATCTCGCTTACAGGCAGCTGAAATGAGATTTTTACGAGCGGTCAAAGGTTGTACTAGACTGGATAAAATAAAGAATGACAACATTAGAGCTGAGCTGAATGTGGAACCGTTATTGACTATTTTGAAGAAAAATCGGGAAAACTGGTCCAGTCATTTACTCCGAATGCCATCCGATAGACTTCCAATATTAACATGGGAGTATAAACCCGAAGGAAAACGGGACATTGGAAGACCAAGAAAGAAATGGATGCCGGAACAGGCCAATAGAGCCTAATCCTTGTAAGAAGATGATGATAAATTTCAAAAAGAACTCGTACATAGTAATGCAATATTTTGATATATTAACATTATTCTTCGCTAGCTTTATTCTCAACAAACCTTTGGGAAAGTGATGAACGTATTGTATTTTTATTGTGAAAAAGAGTCAATCGTCAATTGAATATTATGATTCTGTCTTGGAAAAACTTATTGACAGGTGATAGAATATTCGGTTATTCCATTGTGAAGAGTGAAATGAAGATTTATATGTCCTACTTGACAACTTTAAGTTCTGACAAACTTATAAGATTGACTTTTTGAGTAGTTGTGAAGGTGATATTGTAGTAGTTATCTATATCAAATGAAAAGGCAAGACGTTGTCAAACCACTGATTTATTAAAAAATCGAGATACCGGTTTCGGTTGTTACACCATTATCAATCTCGGGTAACCTGGTAAGTCTCTGGAGTTTTCCAGTGATTGATAATGGTGTAACAACCGAAACCGGTATCTCGATTTTTTAATGAATAAGTGGTTTGACAACTTCTTTTCTTCCCATTTATTATAAGATTGATGGCCATTTGTATGTAGCCTAATCTTGAAATACATTTTTTGCAAATATTTAACTTTGCTGTGATAGGTGAACTTCATTTGGTCAGAATAACATTGGAACTAGTGCTTGAAGTGATAAAACTATATTAAAAATATACGAAATTCAATTACACAATAGTAGCAAAGCCTCAATAACGCTTGCATACAAGGTTCAATGAAGCTTCCAGCATGCCTTGTCTGCGGGCTTTAGTATGATGAATATTTCTACTTAACGGTATCTTATAAGTCGCTTGATTAGAAGACTGTGATTACAAAAATTATGTTCGCAGATCCAAAAAAATAAGTTTATGGAAAAAATATACTGTTTTTCAAAATTTTTGGAGTTCTGGCGTAGTAGTATTGAGTAGTAGTTATGGACCATTTCATTGGTATTGTAGACTAGGCCCAAAAATTATTTATCTCTTAATAACAATGTCTTTTGTTGTGAACTAGTTAATTAATAATTAACACTCGGCTAATTGAAAACTTTATGCATAACACCTCCATGATTTAGAAGACAATGGACCATGTAGAAGTCTCAATCCAAGTTACAGCTACAATCCGCTTGTTCGTTAATAGAATGCTCTTTTAACAATAACAGAGTAGGTTGTTGACCTATGTTGCTCTATGTGAACGCACTTTGGAAGAATTTGCAAAAAACCACCCTTAGAACAGAGACTTTTGCTCTGATTTTCTCAGGCACTGTTTCGTAAAAACAAATAATTGAATGATCCAGCAAAAAACAGTTAGAACGGTACTTTGCCGATTATGTGTTATTGGAGGGCTCCAACAGTATCTTAGCATATGACGTATGCTACGGTAATTCTGAGTTTGGAGTAAAAAGTTGCTTTGTTTTGAGTGAATGATCATTGATGAACCGACCATGGATGGCTTTGTGTGTGCGACTCTCAGTTCTCAGTATTGACAGTGACAGAAGAAAGCGTGGGAAGGAGAAACGCATAAATAGCCAGAGAGTGTTGAAAAGCCGGGGTTGACGAACCCATCTCCTGACAGGGTAAATACTTCCTCTTTTCTTCTATTCTTTCCATCCATTGTTTTCCTCACTTTTCCACCCCAACTCGAGCTTTGTTTCCTAGAGTTTCGTTTCTCCAACAACCAACTTGGGTTGTTGACCCGTGTTCTGCTTGTCAAAATATTTCCCATCCAACTTCCTAGGAAGAATGAGAGGTACCGTTCGAAAATCTGGCGAGAGCTGTCCAACAGAAAAACACAATCCATTAGGGATGAGCGCGACTAATCACTGAAAAGATTACAGCGTACTGTTATGTTCTCTTGTTTGCTAATAAGTGTAGAACATTGACATGCGTTACAATTCATCCCTGTTTAGATGTAACTCAATTGATTTATGAAACTGTCCCTATAAAATATAATATACAAAGTACCAAGTACCAAGCATCCAAGTATGCACCCGCTATTATAAGTATGTACCCGATACACTCTGGAGTTTACCAGAGATTGATGATGGTCTAGCAAATGAAACCGGTATTTCGATTTTCTAATAAATCTGCTGTGGTTTGACAATATCTTGTCTCAAAATTTGATTTTAATTTTCAATCTGTATCTACAATGCATAGATCTATCTGTTATTCAATCAATAGGATTTATTATACTGATTTGAATTGAAATAATAATTCAATTCTAAACTATTATCTATTTTTCTTTATTACATTTCTTTATTACAGAGGCAACTAGAATAATCAATATTAAACTTTGAACTGAGGACAATTTAAAATAATTGATAAATAAAATAAAAAAATCAAATACCTTTTTTTTATGTATTTTAAGTATTATTATGCATAGACATGTTTCGGGACTAAGCCCATTTTCAATGTGACTAGAATAATACTCAAATATGTATGTGAATAATAATACTCTTAAAGTTTTAATAATAATCAATTCAAATCTCAAATTATTGCTATATAAATAGACAAAGGACTTCTGCACTGCAAATATTGACCAATGTACTAAATAGCAGGCGAGATCCATTGAATGAAACTGATCAAAAAACTCTGCCCGGATCGGGAATCGAACCCGGTAGCCCTCGGTTGCCGGCCTCTTGCCTACCAGGCAGCTCTCTGAACAGCTCCATTCAATTATGATGTTAGCCTTTCTGGCCAGGTATCAAAGATGGAAGAATTGTCCCATTGAAGACAATTCTTCCATCTTTTAAAGTTTCAATAAAAGTGTATTTGATTTTTTCAATTTATTTATCAATTGAATAATCAAGTATATTGAGCCTAGGTGATGGTGATACTTACATGGTGCAATGGTGATGCAGAATGCAGAAATGCTAGTGAAATATGATATCACTGAATAAGAGAACATAATAGATTCAAAGTTACCAGATAAGGGCAATAACATGAGAAGATTTCAAGAACTATTCATGGCTTGAAACTAGTGCGGTGAATTAAAATTTTGAAGAAATTCCATGGACAATCAATTTCTTCTTTCATTATTCCTATTTATTCAATACTGTATCATGAATCAACTCCTTGCAATTATCTAATATGACCACAATTATAGTCGGTACCGAAGACTCCTCACAATAATCAACATGATGAAGCATTTTGTTTGGGAATTCCAAAGAGGTTCAAGAGCGGTAGTCAGTGATATTTCATTTTGACTTCTGTTTGGAGATGAATTCAGTTGTGTAAGAGGTGAGTTATTAGCTTCTTATTACATTTAATGCTACCAGCTACTCTTTTTCAACCGCAGATAATCTCCTAATAATTGCCTGGGAAGAGCTACTACCCTACGTCGTAATTTGATTATTATGAGTACCTCAGAGCAATTTATTGATATAGCTTGTTTACTGCCCACTAAAGTATGAATGATCAAGGAATTAGTGATAAATCTCGAACGGTATTATTCAACAGTATTATCAGTCAATTAGAGTTGTATGAATGTCCAGCACGCTTAGGTGACTCTCAAATCAACAAAAACTGCAGATTCAGTTACTTTATAATATATATATTTTTCAGAATCAGCTCTGATCATGTCTGAAGACATTCGAATTATTATTGTTCATAGTATGGGTTCAAAGGTATAGGAGAATTTCTAGTTCTTAATATTGGAAAAGTTGAGAAATTGATTCTAAATTTTTCAATCATTATCTACTTCATGACAAATGCTCTAATGAAGGCAATTCACATGAATGTTATTGATTATTCTTCACACTAAATATTGAAGGATAAAATAAATTTCAAGTTACTTAAAAAATAGAAGAGAATGATTTAAATAATAGCCCAATGCTAATAGTCTAATACCCACACCTTCACTATCTAAAATATGGCTTGGTGTGCACCTATTTCAATATAAAATACCCCTACAGCCTACAAAATGCCAATCCTTTAATATTAGCTATTTTCGTAACCACACACAATTATTCAGAACTTGAAATATTTCTGAAATTTGTTGTTTCCTGATAAGGTTTACCAAATTCTTCTTGTTCTAACAAAGGTTTTACAAAATAACATAAAATATAAAAGGTTTCTTGCAATACATGATTTATTGAAAAATATAAACCGGAGAAATACATTATGAAAACTCAACTTTGGTATAGAAATTGTCAAATATGAATGATGTGCCAATGAAAAATGAATATTACAGCTTAAGAAATGAGATTGAAAAAGTGAGTCTCTATTATGGGATGTGCTTGCTTGTCTTCAATGGTTCAGTTTTACCTGGGAATAAGTTTTGATTACTAAGCATTACTGAAGATTACTAAGGAATTTCAATAAAATGGCGGTAAAATACAAATCCTGAGAGTTCTCCCTTCTTCACTTCTCCTATCCATAGTAGGCCTAATTGAAATAAGTGAATTGTTTCAGTATACGTTACCAATGATCTAGTGTTTTCATTCTATTCCCACAACTTTCGAAAGAAAATTGAAAGAAAAGTAGTCCACAGAATTTTAAAATTATTCAACTTTGACGATATTCAGCTTAATGACGGTATTAAGCTTTTTTCATTCAGGCTGATATAGCCTGAAGTCACTGATAAGATTGTGATCCACTCATTCCTGGATACTCTCGATACCACCCCTAATCTTCAGAAATGAAGGTAATGTAACTCTCCATATTGTAAAGTAAAATTTTGTTTGTTACTTTGACTGATATTCTTATGTATTATTTCTAGGCATCCTGGCATATTGAGAAGGAGAAAAGAGTTTGCTATGTTTTCTTGTTCAGGGCATTTCTGAGAAAACCAGAGCATTGACTTGAACGAGGTGAGACAAATAGTGAAGCGATTGTTGGCATTGTTTGGTAGACAGCTGTTCTTTGTTGTGGGAGCATTTCGCATTTTGTGGGCGCTTTCTTCCGTTCTTTCTCTTCCTGGTTCTTTCTTCCGCGATTTCTTTGGCTTTTAGTAGCCTGGGAGCGCCTGGAGGAAAGCTTCCTCATCCACAGTTTTGCAGTTCGCTCGTAAATCTCTTCCTGCTCTTGTTTGATCTGAAAAGGGCTCTGATTTCACGCCAGGTCACTGCCCGATTCAACAATCATTCGTGACGCATGCGTGCGTTACTAAACTCTGTACTAAAAACAGAGTTGTTGAATAGAATTTTAAACTACTTCAAAAGTGGGCTGAACTGAAGTAGTCACTTTTTGGTTCACCGATTATGATCATCTTGATAATAACATAGGCTGATATTGATAGATCCAATCAATTATCAATGAAAAAAATTTCTCTGTAATAAATGATGAGCAATAATTCAATTTAAAAACATGCATTGCTATGTGATTATTTCATATTTCTATCGAGTGACTTATGGCCCACTCTGTTCATTTGAGATAATTTAGTGAAATTGTGGACTTTCAAGTCTATGGATAACAATATAAATTATACGGAAAAATATAGAACTTCCAAAACATGGAGTCAATAAAAGCCAAGCAAGCAGATAGACATCAAAGGGATATTTATTCAACACTGGCGGCTTATACCCACGAAACAGGTGAAGTTCCCTAATATCATACTGTACAGCACCTATTTCGTGGGCACGAGGCGCCAGTGCTATTCAATTCAATCCATATGAATGTACTATGGAAAAAGAATAATTATTGACTCTTTCGGTATCTCTGTAATAGGCTCATTTAAATCCCAATACGGCTCTCTTGCAACCAAAAGTCGTATGCCTGTTTTTCTCATATCAATAAAGAGTAAAGTGAAGGTAATGAGTTTCGCTTCAAATAAGAGAAAAATTAACTGAATAAAACTACACCGACTTCAAACTATGTAGGCCTATGCAGTATACCGGTACATCTCCAGATTAAACAAGAGCAGATTAAGAGATCCTGCGAGGTGAGGTTTATTTCATTTACATTTACCTCACAACCATTCATTGATTTATTTATTGACCTTAAATAGGAGTGAATTCTCATATGACTGTAACTTGCTTAGATATTTCATTATTAATTTTTGAGCTGAATCCCTGTTTGCGAGATTACTCAATACAGGTTCAAGATTAGTTTAATTTTAGACTGTTTCACTTTACGCATGACTCTGAAAAAATTAGAAACTTTTGTGTACAAAGGAGGTGAAGAAATGAAGGAAATAATGTTGTCTGTACCTATATACGTATTGAATTTCATTTCAAAATTTTTGGTGGAATGACAACATTCGCTTCAGTTTTCCTTTTCTATTTATAAGGGAAATTATTGATCAAGAATAAAATTACAATTTAGAATGATTCTTTAAAAAAATAATACTTGGTTATGGAAACTGGACGTAGAAAATACTCGTATTTTGGATAAGCTTCTTTGTTATTGATAGAAAAGCCAAAGTAAACTTCGTTTCAAGCGATTGAATTCAATTTAGTATCAGTTATTACAATCAAACAGATAATTATTAGACAGAATGTCTAATAAGGCAAGAATGTCAAGAAGGCGTGATTTGGGAGGGGTACAAGATTGAAGACTGAATAAGCTTGATTTAATCCCTCAATGAAATTCCTGAATTTTTCGCTTGAATTCATGTGTTCAACAGTAATTATAATTTCTCATTATATATCCGATTTTCTATCATTGTCACTTTTCACAATCCAGCTCTACCGTTTATCCATATAAACCAAGCTTGATATGAACGGTAATATTCAATGCAAATATCATTTTTACACCTAAATTTTGAGTCAACCAACAAAGCATCAGATGTAGCCTTCTTCAGATTAATTAGTCTGTATCAGCTTATCATTCATTGAATACTTTTTTTAATGATTAATGAATTATCAATCTATGTAAACTGAATTGTCCGGACTGTTTGAATACTTATTAGTGACATTTCTCAACCCTACTGAGCAGCCTTGCTAGAAAGCTCTACACTAAAAAGCTTTGTTTGTTTCAGTTTGTTCTTTGTTGTGATCTTTTTCTCACGGAATATTGACGTTCCAGGAACAAGAAGTTGTCTTCTTTTTGGAGCTAGCCATTGTCATTCTGGCCAGAACAATCAATCTGTAGGCGACACACATTAATGGATGAACTGAGGAAATAGTTCTCAGGCAAGTCCGGTTCCGGCAGCTTTTCAAAGCCACACAGATAATTATTATTGTTGCCTCTTTTGTTTTCAGCTTTGGAAGTTCACAGCAGTTTAGTGATTTCAAACCATAGAGGTATTTCAACTTCTATGCTTTGAACCCGAGACAATGCTATTCACATTATTGGAAGCACTCTGAAGCCATTGCTCACGGTTGAGAAACAGAAATTCACATTTGTAAAATTTTCAATAGCGCAACTCATTCTCAACTTTTGTTGGAGAAAAGAGTGACCAATTGGTCTTGGTCTTCAACTTTTGTAAAGTGCTGATGAATTATTGAATGAAAGGAAATTGATTTCAAAATAAACTGGTTTTTATATATCTTATTTAAGAACTGATGGAGTGAAGTGAGCTTCTTCAAGGTAACGTTTGGAATAATATGAGTAAGATAATTTATTCAGCTTATCATCCATTTGAATTATTCCATCCATCACTCATTTATTCCTTCCTACACATTCCTACTTACAAATTTTAGAGATAAATTTGGTTTCTTGACTCATAGTTTTTTCATTCATATATCTCTGAGCTAGGCTATTTAATATCAAACTAATTCAGTTGATGAAACACATCAACTGTATAAGAAAATTCTTATTTGGTCGTTGGAAATTTACCATCAACTATACTCGTACATCATATTCATTGTAAGTTTCAAAATTCATATAATGGAGCTATAATACTATTCCTATAGAGTTATCCAACTTCAAATTTGACTAATCTCTTTCGAAATTAGCTTCAGGCATGAAGGAGTTCATTATCTATCCTATCTTTACAATAATTCACATTTATTCCATAAGCCTAGAGTGTTTATTATAAAAGTCATCATTGAAACATCATAATCATAATGCTAGTAATAATGTTGCCTGTTTATTATGGTGCACAATTGCACATAGTAAAGTTTGTCTATTGTTAGCTCTGAAAAATATGCTTTTTAAGTTGGAAAATGCGGCCATCAAATTCGAAAAATCAACTTCTGTAGGCCTACTTCAACATGTATCTGTGACATAGTCACGAAATGGCACTGATTCAGATTTATTCTCTTTTTGGACTTCTTTACACATATTATCTAATAAAAATGTGTCCTAGCCTACTGCAGAATTGAAGTTTGTCCAAGAAGCTAGTGATGAACAAGGCAGTGTTGTGAAGATGAGCAATATTTGTGTGAATTAGTGTATCCGGAGGCTTGAAGCTTGTACTGTACACGCATGAGGAAAAGATTGTGGTCTTGGAACCGTTATGACCTCCGACCTGGCTGAGGAATAGACTGGTCTTGAACCATATTGAACGACACTCAAGTGAAAATACTAAACAGCCATTGCGCATTGCGAACAAGGATAAAATTAAACTGTAGACGAATAACAGGATGGAGCAAGATTAGTTACGTCGTGAAAGAGACGGAAATCAAATATTGAAAAGATCACTGTGTGAGATAGAAAGGTTACGAGTGTGGATATCATCAAGGATTTCATTGAGAACTAAGTGAGTGGTGTCTGCTCCCTCACTGATTCAATAGAAAGGATTGGAAGGTGAGCGTAGAGGGAGAAAGTTAATTTCATAAGTAAATGTGTATTAAAGGTAGAGGTCAACACAGCATGGCATGGAATCCCCAACGGCGTATCGTGCTCCACAAAATATATAGAAAGAAATTAAAAAATTCACACCTCTGAAGATTATTTTACTATGTAATCCAGGAAAGAGCTGAAGAGTTTTAATTCTTTTGAAAATTATGTTTTTCATTCAGCTGGGAGCCAGGATGCTCAGCAGATATGTTATAAAACAGAGGAGGGATAGTAATGCGAATATTACCATCAATCACTGATTCTTCTATATTAAATTAAATCCAGAAACTAGCTGGAGAACCATGAATGAGGAAGCGAAAAGATGGTTTGAAGAAGTGTGGAGTGTCATTCCTCCATCTGTAGTTCTCTTTAGGATCCATCTATTCACTTTTCAGGTGTTGTCAAGATTTGATGTGTTGTAAATGTTTTGATGATTTGATGGGTTATCAAGATTTGTATGTTCGAAATGATGAGGATAACAATGAAATATATATATATATATATATATATATATATATATATATATATATGATCAGAGCTCCAGCTCCAGGTGAGTACATAACCACCGAAATTTTGATGTTCATAAAAGTTTCATGACATAATACTGAGTGATGTTGACAAAATCACATTCAACGGTTGTGATGAGCTGAAGTTTCTTATGTCTGGATGTAGCTTATGATATAGACCACATAGATCTATCAAAACAACAGAATAGATTTGTTTTTTTAATTGTGACAATCCCTGTTTTTCTATTCGCAAGAAAATTAAATTTCAATTTTTATAGGATACTGCAAAATGATATAACTTGTGATTATGTGACATGTAACATGATTACGTCCAAGTCATTCGACAATCAATATTTTTATAATGCGTTTTCTTGGCATTCTCATCCAATGAGACCAATAATACCAATATGGTTCGAAAGAAAACCAGCATGCGAAGTTCAAAGTTCCTTACTCGAATTCTGTATGAATGTTCAGCTCAATTTATTGGAAATATTATGTTGTCAATAGAATTAGTCTTATTAGAACTTGGTAGTTCAGTAGCTCGTAATTTGTATGGAACAGTATGTTATATTGGTTAACGTAACAGCTAAATACTGCTCACATTCATTTAATTATTTATTTATTCATTAAACAAACAGTAAAATACGTACAATAAATAGTGTCACGTTGATTCAGAATTCAATTACTATGAATTTTTTATACTAGGAGTAGCATAATTAGATTGAATTGATTATAATATCTTATATTTGATATGATAAAGATACTTTTTGGAATCAATACAATGCAAATTAATCCACATTCAAGTAATGTAGCACATTAACTTGCAATTCTTTCATGTCTTGAAAAAAAACTTGGAGAAAAGTATAACTAACCATAACTCGTGAAACACTGATAGGAAAATCAGAAAAGACCAATTAGTGTTTCCTCAAATTGTTGATAGCAAAACGCAAAACAAGGCTGAAGTTCCATGCTGCTATTATTTATCATAAAAATGCAAGGCATTGTATGAGATTTGAGTGTCATGTGTTGAGTCATTCGGCCGGTGCTGAGTTGCTCGTCACAAATATACTGTGTGACAGCTATTGAGACGGATGATCAAGATAAAATTATTGATAGGTGAGTGGCGAAGGGGAACGGGGGGCGAAGTTTGGGACAACTCTACAAATTGTGGGCTTGGGTGGCCCGGCGGCTATGCTGTAACCCACCTTTGGTGAGATACACCTTGGGGGGCCAAACCCTACACTCAATATATACTAAGGATATTCGAACATGGGGTACGAGATTCCGATACACATCGACATCTCACATTAAATGTGACATAATGGAATAACATAGCTAACGAAAATCTCATTCTCATGATCGTAGAATAACCTACGAGTGGAACAATTATATATTATATATTGATATAGCTCACATTCAATGTTGACAGTACTTTTGGATTAACCTATGATTATGTAGTCTGGTAGTATATAATTGAATAAATTATTATTAGGATTATTATGATTATGGAAAAGGTAATGAAAATCTCATGAGCGCTGCGAACGATGACTTCCCTTGTATTGGGTCTTTTCTCGTAGAGTCTCCTAGGACTGAAAGAATACATCTCTTTATCATTTTATGAATGATCGAAAGTAGATTTATGTATAATGTATGATAAAAGAAGTCTAATTAAAAAAATTCTCCCATTACCAGTTTCACCCATCAGGAAGAGAAGGTTCCACTTGCCTTGGTCACATTCTGGTCACCCATCTAAAAAAGTCAATTTTGTTCTGTGACTTAGAGTTACATTTTTTCCTCCATAACATAGCTTACAGTAACACAAAATGAACAACATGAAAAACAATGTATTCTCTTGAAAGAAAATTATAATTTTGGTAAACAGGTTCAGCACTTGAGAGAGAGGAAGGGACTGGATAGTGTTCAAAATACAAGACTTATGTTTCTGAGTTATTTGTGTCGTTTCTTGTTTGTTCGCACCATATTATTACTATTCGAATATACCGTTTATATAAAACAATAGTAATTGAATGAATGATTATACACGCTGAATAACATATAAGAGACAACATTGGGAACATGAACGTCATTGGAAAATTCAGTTGGAAGAGTATACCTATGATTTTTCTGAGAGTGAAGTCTATAGTTCGGAAATAGTAGTGGGTGGTTTAAGGTAATGGGAATGATGAGACACTGATTCATCAACCAAGCATCATATTATTTTAGATACCATTCAAAGGTTTTTATATTTTTGAGTTGTTAGCTTTCATGCTTTATGAAAGAAAACCACGATTGAAAAAATAAACGAGATTGAGATTAGCTCAATTCATAATAGGAGAAGGGCTATTTCACTTGCGTTACATGAAGTCCTTTGAAAATTACTCACAATATTCATTGGCTGTGGAGTACTATCATCACACCTCATAATTGCACTATAAATTACATTGGTCTGACATGTTTCGTTCGAAGGGCTTGATTCATCCCAGGACAAACCACTTGAAGACATTCATTGTCCACTGTGACTTATACATCCTTCCATTGTAAGAGGGACGTGAATAAGATTTCACATCAACTTTATCTTGACTTATGACATGATAGAACATACAATATTTCTAATTTGCGTGTACCTTGATTCATTTTGTAACCTGTGTCAACGATATTAAGTGATGATTGATTTGAGAACTGGTAGTAACTTGACCCATTCCCCTTGTAAGTGAATCTAAATTGTTGGTACGTTGTTCTCGCACGTACTCACATACATGAAATTTTTATTGCCTGAGGCTCCGTCCTAGCTGAGCGACGCAAAAATAGCTCCCTCGCGCGATTGAGTGATTGAACATGGATATTATTAACTAGCCGGCAGGCTCACCAAACTTTTTGAACAGAATACAGAATATTTCTTGACCTAAGCTGAGTTTGTCTACTAAATTTTAACATTCTCCGCTGAAAAGTTCTCGAAAAAGCAAAGAAAAATCTTAGAAACTTCAGGAAAAATCCTATTCTGGCTGTTTCTTTGGGAAATTCCAAAACTCGATTTCAGTGCGCATCATATTCCTGCCAAATTCAATTGCATTTGGTCCAGAATAATCTTAGTTATTCCATTTCATTTCTATTCACAGCCCAAATATAATTATAAGGATTGGCTGTTTCAAGGCGGAAGATAAGCAACCCGCGATACATGCACATTTCGAACACCTGATCAATTTAATTGATTAAACATTATTTACTTGCATCACCATGATTGATTCTGATCAGAGAGATGGATGAAAATGGAGAGGATAGGCAGTTATCTGTTATAAGCCTAATGAGTTAAAATATGGAGAAAAACTATTTTCTTCATGTCGTTAGCCAACTATAATGGACTGTAAATAGACTTGCGTTATAACCTTAATTCTTACATGACCATTATGACTTATCACCTACAATCACATGGATGATTGAAGCCTGGAGACAGTTTTTTGTGAGTGAGGCAACGCCTTCGCTATTGTTGATGGTATCGTGTGGCCCCATTACATCATATTTTGATGGTATCGCGTTGGTGTTAACTCATGAGAACCTCTAGCAGTCGACAAGGTCTAATCGGTAGATGAATCGGTTCTCACAAGGTTTCTAGGCGATGTCAGATAGATTAAAGTTAATCGGATGTTTATACAGATCCAGCCAGATGGTGGAATCAGAAGTCTGTTTGATAATCCTAGTGGCCAGTGACACATGTGTGAAGACGCGGGGGTTCACTGGTGCGTTCCAACTGCTCCAATAAGGCTGGAAGGACGGCCTGATGTTTTTACGCTACCAACTGACAAATTAATCCGCCGTTATCGGTGGGAACTGGCAACCCGGCGCTGGACCATTCAACATAGACAAATTGTTGATCACGACCTTGTCTACTTACCAACTCATCCGGTTGGAGATTCTTTGTCAGCTAATCATGCTTTGCTCCATCAATGCTAACACTCACATTCATAAACATCGTCCACTCATTATTGTTTTGGTGCTTTATGGATCACGGATAAACATTTTTCTTATTCCATGATGAATCAATTTCAGCCTGGCTATTCTTCCTATTTATTGAGTCATTTATTTTGTTTCACAACAAGAATCTCAACAAGAGTTCTTCGAACTTTGATTAAATGAATCAATTTGGAATTACCGTATAACACATTTTTATTATTATTGAGCGAAAGTAATCTAACAAGCGATTTGGATTGGATTGAAATTAGACATAACTAGCCGGCAGGCTCGCTTCGCTCGCCTTCTTCGCCTAGCCAGGGGGCTCTGCCAGCTGGACCCCCGACAGTATAAGCAGTGTAAGTGAGTCAAACAGGCTCGCTTCGCTCACCTGCCTAACCTCTGTCAGTGTCAGCTAGGACAAATAGGCTCGCTTCGCTCGCCTGCAAACTCCGTTCAGAAGGGATTCGAAATTTATTGAGCACAGCATTTCTACACCTGATACGGACCTGTTTACCTAATTTCAACATTTTATGCCAATTTGTTCTAGAAAAATCTAAGAAAAACTCCGAAAATTCCAAAAAATAGTAAAACCCTAATATTAAGCGTAACCTTGGGAAGTATATCGGACATAGTTTGAAACTTGATTCAATATCTTCCAAATTAGTTCATCTATAATCTCGCTGAACCATTGAATAGTAAGGATTGGTCGTATCAAGGCGGAAGATATGCAACCCGCAACCCATCTAGAATTTTGAAAACCTGATTACTGGCGTAATCTTGAACGGATAACAAAAATATTTTAACGCAACATTTCTAGACCTTATCTGAACCTGCCCACCAAATATCAACATTTTCTATCGATTGGTTCTCGAAAAAATGAGAAAAAGGCTGAAAAACTCTAGAAAAACTAAAATATTTGGCGTATCCTTGAAAAGTTATTAAAATCCGTTCTTAGCGCGCGTCTAAACGTCCAACTGAACATGCCTGCCAAATTTGAACGCATTCGCTTCAGTGGATTTTTAGTTCTGATGATGAATGAATGAATGAATGAATGAATGAATGAATGAATGAATCAGTCAGTCAGTGCCATTTCGCTTTTATAGATGTAGATTGAAATTAGCTGACGATGATCAATAAGAAATTTGGAAGATATGATAAAAGTGTCTGACATTTTTTTCTTCTGGATTACATTTTGTAATTTAGCATCGACTTTTAAAGAGAATCTTAAAAATCAACAATACTCACAATAAAGTGGCACTTACCTTGTAAGTTTATCGCTGGAGTGATTACTCAGGTTCAGTTTGGAACTGAAGAATCATTGTGACAAGATGAGGGTTAATGTGACGATAATTTATTAACAATAATATTATCATCGTAGAGACAAGTCACCTCACCCATGCCCAGGAATTCTCCTGGTTATTTATCTTTAATTATTGATCCACCATAAAATTACTTGCGTAGTGAATATCGCCATTAGACATCTATAAATTTATAAAAGCGAAATGGCACTCATTCACTCACTCACTCATCAGCAGAACTAAAAATCTACCGAACCGAATTTTCCGGCGTTTTCTCAATTTTTACTATAGTCCATCCACGATCACTTGAGATGAGATAAACAAATTTTTTGCGTGTGTATGCGTGTAATGGAAGGTCTTCTTCTATGCGAAAAAGTCAGCTGCAATCGAACAGCTGACTCTTGTCTTGAGCTGTGATTGGCTACAGCTGTTGATCTGTGGCCGAAAGTTTCGCATAGAAGACCTCCCATCACACGCACACACACTCAAAAAGTTTGTTTATTCCGTCTCAAGTGATCGTGAATAGAATATAGAAGGAATCGGTAGAAGATATTGAAATTTTGTGGAGAGGTTCGTCTGTGATCTAGAAATTTTGTGCTCGAAAAATTTTTCAATCCTTTTGGGATTACGTCATTAATAAGTTTTTTTTCAAAAAAATGTAGATGTATTGCGGGTTGCATATCTTCCGCCTTGATACGACCAATCCTTACTGTAAATTCAATGTTCTTTGAAACCTCGGCAACACTCAGTAATTCCAACCCTCTGGAAAATTTAGATTTATGCCCGGGAATCAAATTGAAAATTTCTAAAGCAAAGAAGTTTCTAGGTATATGTGTTGATAGTAGATTGAAATGGAAGGAGGAGTCCATAATATTGTGTGGTAGGCTCTCAAGAGTCCTAGGCCTATATATATGTTCTTAGAAGGTTAAGGGATGTTGTGAGTCTTCCTTCTCTGTTAACGGTGTTTCAGTGTTCTTTCATGTCTCTGATTAGTTATAGTGTTCTGTTCTGGGGTGGCTCTGCACTGCGAGATCAAGTTTTTAAAATGCAAAAAAAGGCACTACGATTAATATTCAGACTGGGCTTAAGGGAGAGTTGTAGAACTCACTTCAAGAGTCCCAGCTCTTTATATCCTACAGGCCCTCACCTATTACATATCTAATAAGGCTCGCTATGCTGGAGATGAAATTACGCATAATTATTATTCAAGAGGATGCGGTCTCACTTTGAGGTTTCCTTCTCATAGGCTGAAATTATTAGAGAAAGGACCACATTATATGGCTATAAAATTATTCAATTGCCTACCAACTGATTTGAAAGAAATTAGAAATGAAAGACAGTTTAGGAAGGTCCTGAAGAACGTTTTACTCATCTCCTCTCCTTATTCACTGTCAGAATTTTTTAATTATAATCATTGAAATTTCCTAGTTAACTTGCTTTCATGTTATTTGAGTTTTTGTTTTGTATTGTAAGCTTAATCTAATGGTACTAAGTGTTTCTCATGATAATGTATTGTGTATTTTTGTAGGCTATATCTTTTATGACGTTGTTGTATGTTAGCTGGGTCCGCAATGACTTCAGCGAACTGTACCAATGATGAATAAATAAATAAATAAATGAATCATAGATGAACTAATTTGGAAGATCAAGTTTAAAGCTATGTCCGATATACTCCCTAAGGTTACGCTCAATATTGGCGTTATAGCCTACTATTTTTCGGAACTTTCGGAGTTTTTCTAACATTTTTCGAGAACCGTTTGGCAGAACATGTTGAAATTTGGTTAGCAGATTGGGTCTAGAAATGCTATATTTAATGAATTCCTGAGCCCTCTCGAGGGTACACCTATAAGAAGGTTTTGCAATGTTTGGAATCTTCACTTTCGTTTATTTCACGGAAACTACGGAACTAAATACATTCAAATCATATACATGAGTTGATCTGGGTTGAAAATGTAATTATTATAAAATAGAACTGATTCAGAACTATTACCCGAAAAAACCCTGTTGAGTGATATGATGATCAAAGCAAATCTATTTGATTGGACTTTGCTGGCTTCACACACTTTACTTGCCTGTTTGTCTCAGCTGACACTTACAGAGGTTTAGCAGGTGAGCGAAGTGAGCATGTTTAACTCACTGAATCTGTTGATACTGTCTGGGGTCCAGGAGACGGAACCCCCGGCTAAGCGGGGAAGACGAGCAAAGCGAGCTTGCCGGCTAGTATATTAAGAAGCAGTGTATTAATTTCTCAACAAAAATTACCTCCAGCATCCAACATCTTGCTTTCAACATCAAGCTTCGAGCATCTTGATTTCAGCATCCAGCATTCAGCATCCTGCATCCAGCATCCAGCATCCAACATCCAGCATCCAGCATCCATCATCTAGCTCCCAGCATCCAGCATCCATTATTCAGGATCCTACTTCCAGAATCCAGCATCCAGCATCTAGGATCCTGCTTCCAGCATCCTGCTCCCAGCATTTAGCATCCAGCATCCAGCTTCCAGCACCCAGTACCCAGCATCCAGCTTCCAGCATCCAGGTCCAGCATCCAGCTTCCAGCTTCCAGCATCCAGCAAACAGCATCCAGCATCCAGCTTCTAGCATCCAGCATCTGGCATCCATCATTCAGTATTCAGCATCCAACATCCAGCATCCAGCTTCCAGCATCCAGGTCCAGCATCCAGCTTCCAGCTTCCAGCATCCAGCAAACAGCATCCAGCATCCAGCTTCCAGCATCCAGCATCTGGCATCCATCATTCAGCATTCAGCATCCAACATCCAGCATCCAGCATCCAGCTTCCAGCTTCCAGCCTGCAGCATCTAGTGTCCATGATCTAGAATTTTTATGATGCCTTCTTTAAAAATATGACTCATTATTTCACATCTACTCAATAGCATCCTTCAATAATTAAGTTCTCAACAATTTTTTCCGTGAAACCACAGTTTTATTCAAGTCAAAAAAAAAAAAAATTCTTGTGTACTAATAAAAGGATGAGATACGTTGTGGATGATGATAGTCTTCAATAATATCTACGAAATGACCTTAAAAATCATATAGATTTACGTCTACAATATATTACTAGCAAAATAGAACTAAAAATCCACTGAATTGAAAGCGTTCAAATTTGGCAGTCATGTTCAGTTGGAAGGTTAGACGCGCGCTATGAACTTTTATCATTGACCTTGTTATCCTTGTTCCAAGGATTAACCTTGTTCTATAGTTTTCTGCGTTTTCTAAGATTTTTCAAGAACCAATCGGCAGAAAATGTTGAAATTTTGTGGAGAGGTTCGTCTAAGATCTAGAAATATTCTGCTCGAACTTTTTCCAATCCTTTGGGGATTACGCCATTAATCAGTTTTTTCTCTAAAAAATGTATATGTATTGCGGGTTGCATATCATCCGCCTAGATACGACCAATCCTTACTGTAAATTCAATAGTTCAGTAGATGAACTAATTTGGAAGATCAAGTTTGAAGCTATGTCCGATATACTTCCCAAGGTTACGGTCAATAGTCAATATTGGCGATATTTTTCGGAATATTCGGAGTTTTTCTTAGATTTTTCGAGAACCGATTGGCAGAAAATTCTGAAATTTGGTTAATAGGTCTAGAAATGCTGTGTTCAATACATTTTGAAACCCATCCGAGGTTACACCTGTACCGCGCTTTTGTTTTTTTCACGGAAACTACTGAACTAAATACGTTCAAATCATATACCCAGGTAGAGCTGAAGTAATTGAACAACTAATTCAGATTGATTTTTTAAAAGAATCCTGTTAAGTGATTATCAATGCAAATCCTTTTGAACAAAAGCCTTTTGAAAATTGCCTGTTTGTCTTAGCTGACACTGACAGAAGTTTTGCAGGTGAGCGAAGCAAGCCTGTTTGACTTACAGACACTGCTGATACTGTCGGGGGTCCAGCTACACAGAGAAGGCGAGTGAAGCGAGCCTGCCGGCTAGTATTTCAATGTTTTCTCATTCATGATACTGAATACTTTTCCGATGGAAAATCATCAGCTGATTTTACTCATACTAAATATTTTTCGATAGAAAACCCTCAGCTTATTCCATTGATACTGAATACTGAATACCATTGATACTGAATACTGTTTCGATAGAAGACCCTCAGTTTGTTTTTCAAACACTGAGTAGTATGCTCACAACATACTCATGCTAGTTCCATTATCCACAAATTGATGATAAAATAGTATTCTCTGATTATTTCCTTCATAGAAACATGCGTCTACCTCTCAACAGCAGCTAAAAAGTGCCCACCGCCAGAGAGGTATTGTGACTTATTGCCCGCTCAGCAACTGTGTAGACAATTTCTAGATTCGTGCGGTTATTTACAGCGTTGACAATCAACTCAACGACACAGACCAACCCTCGATAAATATGAATGGAGGAAAAACAACAAGAGTAGATCACAAAGTCCTTTGCCAGAAACACTGAATGGATGAAACCCAGCATTACATGAGATATGCATAGTATTTCTCGGTTGGGATTCCTTATTCCTCATCCCATCCCGTAATCATCTTTTATTTTCATCAACCATTTTCCATTCTTTTTCGAGCTCATACATGAGCACTCCACACTAGGAATGTACACCATAAGTCGATACCAGTACTGTCCGTTGTAGTTGATTTTGATAGCATCCCAGCAACATGGTCTCTGCTCTGCGGGATGCGATTCCACAATGCCCCAACTACACTCTACACTTGTCCCCATTCTATTTTATAAACTTGTTGACGATGACGACAGGTTAATCCATGATTATAAATGCGACCCTTGCTCACATTCGAAAAAGTACAACAGAGACATTCTTATATCCTCAACTTCATTAAAATAAAGTCTGCCTCCCAATTTCATGGGATGAATAGTTTTCGCTGATGATTAGGAAATCCAGTCAATGATTTTCTAATGCCAAAAATCCGCTTATAAGGTGAAAAGGGAAAGTTTCATCTTAAAAAATGATCATTATTCAAGACATAATATTGCAATCAATAATGCATCAATCAAACCTATTTTTATTATCTTATTTGTTAAAATTCAGTTTCAGGTTAGCTTGTTTGCTATTGATCGGCACCCGATATTGACAAATTTTCCGACTGCGAATCTAATCATTTCTCATTTCATGAAATCGTTTTCGAAAATTGCAGATAGGTGTTGTAAAATAAATTCAACTACTTTCTCTCAAATGAATAATCCAATATTCATACATGCCATGATAGCGGTGTTTCCAAGTTGATCTTGATGTAAATAAGATCAAGTTAATCCAATCAGAATCATGTGAGAGATTAGTTTGTTCTCGCGGAAACAACAGGTAGTTTATCCAAATGAAGGTCTTGATTCTTCTGAGCTACTTGTGCAGTAGCTCGTGAAAGCTTCTTATACAGTAGAACGTTTTTGGTCAGACTGTTAATCGTTAGCAGAATCAAATTCAGTCCATGAGACATTCTGTTAACCTAAGCATTCTTTCTCCCAATTTGGCCTTGTTATTACTTTCTAGTGAGAAGACAAAATCGGAATAGAAAAGAAGTCTGAAAGAGTGTTATGTGTAGATGAAAACATGCCGTGATCATAGAGATAAGTTATAGAATTAACCTTTTTTGACAACTACTTCAATGACCTTCTTCCTTGATGTGAAATTGTAGATTCGGAAAAAACTAGAATTACTGTATTTAGATATGTAGAAAATAGGTACAGAATATCGTTAGAATGAGAAATAAGAAGTGGAAATGATCTTGAACGAAGAAGGGATCATTAAATTTGAGTGATAATCATTAATAGATAATCATTAATTGATGGTCATTAATAGAAACTCCTTATAATAGACTAATACAGATATCCTATCATATAGAAATAAGTTAAGTTATTGATTGATAACCAAGCTTCCAGAGAAAACCTCTTTCCTTATAATATTGATTGGCTCTTATATTCATTCTTGATCGTAACTATCCTTCCAATAATACGAAACTAATAAAACTTTTTATTCAAATTTAGTTTTTCTGATGAAAAATGGTGGAAATTGTTCTCATAGTGTGTATGGTAGAAAAGTAGAACCAAAGAGAAGATGGGTACTGAAGATAAATTATTCTAAGGCTGAGGCCGCACTGCCGGTTAGTAGAGCCTGGAGGGTGGAGGGTAGTTGGTAAATCTATAGAACATACACACCATCCACAGTAATACATCATATGAATGGTATGTGTTCAGCCGCCATCTTGAAATTCTTAAATATGGACAGCATAACCTCAAAAAACAGAATGACGTCATACCATTCATACACTGTAGTACTGTGGATGGTGTGTATGTTCTATAGATTTACCAACTACCCTCCACCCTCCAGGCTCTACCAACCGGCAGTGCGGCCTCAGCCTAAGAGCCTGATCCCTGAACATGGAAGTGGAGATGTTAATCAATTATCTAATAAACTAATCCTATCAAATCTACAATCTAAGTCGAAGTTTTAAGCGCTATGTGTAACGTTTTGGCTTGCAAATAATATGACTATAATAATTACTTCTATAATTATTTCTTTCTACTCTCGCCAGACATTTACAGCGTCTTGGTCCAGCACGTACACCATACAGTCTATCAATGCATCAACTTTTTCCAAGTGACTTTCCCCGGCGGTGAAGAGCAAAGTGACGTTGAGAGGCCGACAGGCTGAGGGCATTATACTTCAACATCTCCAGCAGATCGCATCTTACCTCTTACATTACTGGTGAACGTTTATAGCTATAAAACCACCGTTGCCACACACATCGTGGCTGGTGTATTTTACCATTGGGGAAGAATAGATTCAGAAAACAGATAGAACAGTCTTTGGCTCTCTCTCCAAATTTATTCATCATGAGTGTTAATGAATCTCACAGAAATACTCTACAGAGTCATTCGTCAGTTGTTCGTTGTTCTTTCCTACGTGTTTGGTAAACTGAAGAAGCTCAAAGAGCATGCGTTAGAGGAATATTTGTTATCCAGCTCTTTGATCATGATGGAGTGAACATATTGATTGCATTGCATATACAGAATTTGGGTGAATTGAGGATACATCCGTGAATAATTCAATAGTTTATTCTACTTAGATCATTTTTCAAGGGTGATGCCCACATAAGCTACTGGCTTGTGCATGTGGAAGGAACAGAAGGATGATTGAATGAAGGTAAATGAATAGAGCTTCTATAGTAATATGAAATAGAATAGAAAATTCCGATATTGAATCATTCGAAAATGCAATCAGTCTTTAGTCAGCCGTATCAAGTTACAAACGTTTTCCTCTATCGGTATCGTATCGGTTGCTTCTGGAAATGTCAAAGCCGAATTCGAAGACCCGGTTGACGACTAATCTACTTACAGTGTAGGTGGATGGCATCTTGTGACAGGTCAGGAGATCGATAAGCTTTGTAATGTGTCGATTTCGGGTGGATAGTGATCCATCTTGGGAAATACATTAAAACGGCAAATGAGTGTTGGTCTGTGCGAGTTTTCCTCTCCGTTTCATATGATGCGTGCGTTTTATCGTAATACAATACTCGGCGCTATCGGTTGCGGTCATCGACAAGGCGTTTTGGTCGAGCTGATAAATTAACTAATAGAGACAGGGCTGGATGTCGGTCTTAATTCGGCCCTGGGAACGCTGCTTATCTGATGACGAGCGAGAGCTCTTCCCTGTCGCGCGGTCCGCGATCCGCATCGGGTTACAAACTGCGCCCTCCACCCCATCCACACTCCACTACCACTTCACAAGAATCTCTCCATTGCAGCCAATTGCCATCCCACCCAACGACAGCGAGCATACAAACCTAAATTTCGTTACTTCAACAACTAAGATAACTTAGGTGATGTTTTTTGGTGAGAATCTTCATTATTATATTGGAAATAAAGATCTTTGAAATATTTTTGAATTAAATTACTAACTAAATTAAATTTATCAAATAGCTGTTGCAAGATTGGAAATTATTTAATCAGATTCATTCAGAAAATCGTCTTAATATGTAAAAGCTCTTAAAATAATTCAAAAACTGTTTGTTTTGTTTTGATTTACTGAGTGGAGATACATAATATGAAATCATGTTGAGGAATAGCATACATTTTTAATAATAGAGTTTTCAAAGTTCAAAGTAAACTGATTTATGCATGAATCCAAGTCAAGAACTGTAGAATATTGTTTTATAGCTTACTTGTATAGAGACTGCCTAAGTACATCTGAAGAGGGCATTTTACCAGCTAATGTCAAAACCCGAGTCATAGCTGAACCCTACTCAGGAGCTGATCATTGATTACAGTAAATTGCTCTCATTAAAATAATTGATATAATAACGTATTCACATATTTTCATCGTCTCCAATTAAGAGGAATTTTATGCCCCAACGCCGCATTTCACTTTGTTACAATGATACTTTTTACAATGAACTTCAATAAAAATCCTCTAAGTTATCTTGAACGAAACAATTCAATTTTGATGCAAACTAGTCCACTTATGAGAAATATCATATTCTATGAATCATGTTCGTTTCGAATAATCCTCGTAAGCTGAGAATAAACGTCGTGACATCGTCTCTTTTCAGAGTGCCTGGAGAGAAGTAAAGAAACTTATTTTGGAAGAAGAGTTGTTCTGCATAGATTCACGTGGGCACATTGTAGAGTTCTTATCTTGAACAATTATAATCGATGGTCGAGAATTTCAATGATTACACAAAATGAAAAATGAGCAGGAAATTATGAGGAACTTGGTGCAAGTATCGTGTCTGTTTTTGATCCGAACCAATTCTAAATTTTTCTTCTCATTGAGAGCTATGGGTGAATGTATTAAGTTTCGTTTAGGAGACCACGATTTTTCGACTACCGGTTAATTGTTTTCTTTTTAGATTTCAATAGATTGATTTGAGCTTGGGCAGATGTGTCTCTGCCAAGTTCTGTTCAATCTAGAAAAATTCATAAAGAAAACACAATACCGACCGTCCTGAAATCGTGATGTGTAGAACAGGGTATGATTTAATTTATCATAGAGCAGAGATCACAAGATTTGCCTCCGTCAAACAATGATTCTCAGGTACATAAATCTCCACTGAACATATGTAAATTCCAGTTCCTCACAGGATCTGTCCTCCTTCGAAGATCCTCTAATTTATTTTTGGTTGAAGTTTTTAGTAGGGTAAACGTGTAGTCATGAAAGAGCATCTCTATTATTTTGTGAGCGTTTGTGATATCGTCGCCGTGCTGTGATTACATTCAGCAAACTTGATGAAAGCCTCTTCGAGTGTGGTACGGCTTCACTTTCTCTTATCTCTTAGGTGGAGTCGATCGCCACCAGAGTGAGAGAGAGAGAGGAGAGAGAAAAGAAGAGGAAGAAATTTTGAAAGAATAACAAGAGATTGATGAAGAGAGAGCGGATGAGAGGCGGTTGAGGGAGAAGGAGAGTGTGAAAGAGAGTAGAGAACTAGACCCTTTCTCACTCCTCCAACCTCTTCTCTACCTACCATCTGATCTTGATATCATCCCCCTTTCCTCCTTCCGACCATCAACCAGCCAAACATCTCGCGCCATTAAATCCGGGGACATCTTTACAAATTGTCTGGCCATTACGTTGAAGGCATTGGCCCACCAGCGCTAACATCTCAACTTGGCATCTATTGTAAGGTAATAAAGTGCTCCAGACAGTTGACAATGACTTTTTCAATCTCTCTCTCACCTTCCATGAGATTTGATCTTTTAATTCAATTGATGAACACTAAAAATAGAAAAAACTCAGTCGCCTCTTATAGATTTGGATAGAAATAGTACAGTACTAATATTCAACGTTTAGATTACGTTTGATTGGTTCTGTTAAAATAATAGTGGAAATAAAAACAAGGAAGAGTAGGCCTATCTGCGTTAATTTTTGTGAATATTTTAGAATGGAACATTATTTTTGAATTATGTCGGTTTATACTTATAGCTGGATACAGTATTTTAATTTCAAATATTTAACTGTGTACCAATGTGCGTCAAACCAATCACTTTCTTGGTTTTCACGTGTTGGCGCAGTTTACTTGAAACACATTTTTCTATTCCATTTCATAGTTGATGTTATTGTACGAGTGATTTAAAACTGTACAGGGTTCCAATAAGTTGCTCTACCAGTAGATCAACCATTTCAATCACTTAATCTATTTCAACATTTCAACCACTCAATCTATTTACTATTAAATAATATCATCTTTCCATGTTTCAACTATAATAACATTTCGTAAATTATCATTACAACGTTTTTATTCTTTTTACTAAGTTTTAAATTTCTGTATTTTTCATAACACATGATATACTGTATTACTCAACAGTCACGTATAATGCTTAATTTTATGCATTTTGTTTTATTCTGTATTACTCTTTTCAGTTGTATTTTATTAAAATTTTGTATTCATTTCAATTCTGATTGATGCTCGCTGCCCGCACACAAACTTCGGTTTTGCAGGCAGCGCCAAAATAAATATAGGCCTTTTGTATTATTGAGATTAGCATAGTTTCATTTGATTTGAATAGGATTGATTTCCTTTCTTTAGTTTATTGCGTTCTCAATTGTAATTTTTGTATTGTACTCAATATGGCAAAATTTTGATTATCATTCACACTCACTTTCTCTTTATCATTCATCTTTTTTTAATTATGATTACTATATCTCATGATTATATCTTATTTTATCTATATCTTATAACTAGTAAGCCCCATGGGCTGAAGAACTCGCGTGCGAACCCTCAAAGTCAACTTATGGCTTTAATTATTAAAAAATTTGAACCACAAATCATACTAATACGATACCTAGATTTATTGAATACTAATGAATAATTCCTTTTTTGTGAGGATATAGTTATGTAGGGTATATTTTGATCAATCGTTTGATCATATTTTGATACATCATTATCCGCAACTCTTCTGCCGCCAATGCACCAATAAAAACGTAGGCCTCCTTGTTCAAGACGACTGGACTGCAAGAATTCAGAGTAGACTTATTAACTGAACACCGTTCAGTGAACAATTCTAACAAATTTACAAATATGGATGTAATAGCTTTCCTTTATTTTTTCTGAAAACCATACATACTATTGAAACTTCCTGTAGAGTCAGTCTATCCATTATCTCGGTATGATGAAAAGTCTTAAAATAATAGAAGGGCGGATTAGAGAGAAACTAAGGAGAATTTGGTGTTTAGCCAATAATATGTTCTGTTTTCTTTCAGCTCGAAGAACACCGTGATAGTACTTGAGCTAGTTCTTTTCGGAACACTCTGTAGAGTCATATTGATCGTCTCTTTTTCTAAACTCAACAGAATTTGTAAATTATTTAGTGTATCAAATTGAAAACAAACATTGTAGAGATTCGTTCATAATGGAATTTTTTGGTAGTTCAGTATTTCCATTCGGGTGAATCCTATAAATTATTAGAGATCTCCTTAATAGCATTCTTCAAATTTCATAGAAAAGCACGGCTGACTTATTTATTAGTCTTATTAAAGCATGGAAATCAAATGAAACAACAAACTTCCTTCAACAAGAATACTTGGAAAATAACCAATGGTGAAATAATTCAAATTTGCCGCCTTTTGTCAGCTGTTCAAATAAATAGACTCCTATCACATGTTTAAACTTTGAAATCAATATTAACATATGGCTTCACATGAGAAAATTAATTGATTTGAGAACATTATTATTTAAGGACAGTAAATCTTCAGGTGGCAGGTGGGATATTTGCCTGGAAATTATGTTTCACAAATCTGACGTCACTATTTTTCTACAGTGTCGCACTCTAGCGCCCAAAATGAAAAGCACAGCTGATGAAAATGTAAAACCTATTTTTGTTAGTATTGAAGATTAGTATTGTTGTAATTAATTCTGATGAGTTGAGAACATCACAATTAACAAGGAAACAATATTAAGTTGTCCTAGTTGTTTTGTAGTGAAATATGATTATTTTCATTTTTATAATTCGCATAGTAATAGTATTCGCATTTGTATAGTACGCATAGTACTTTTCATTTGTAATCGCATAGTTTGAACCCACCAAAGCTCGCTTTTTCTCAACAAGAGCGCCAGCTTCTCGAATCTTCGGCCCCAATTTATGACAACAATAGCATTATATTGTTCTAATATCAAAACATTATTCATCATTATTCGACTGTAATAATACTCAATAAATTTATTCATCATTTTTAAATATTTTCACAATTATTTTCATTGATATTGAGCTTTTTACGTGGTATTTTTTATTCTTCAATTCTCTGTGGAACAGCTGGAAAATTGGATACATGTCGAATCATAAATATAGGTATAAAGCATAATGTAAAAAATAAAACTAGTGACGTCATCCGGCAGGAAAAAAGTGGACTGCTGGGCTCTTATGGACGCTGGCCTACCTGGTAGATTTACTTACCTTGATTATTATTTCTCATGATAATATTTTCAAATTTGCCGCTAATATTCAATCAGCTGTTCCACTGTAATCAGATGGATTCTCAAAAAAAATTATTCAAGTTCCTTATGACATTTCCCAGCCGTTATTATTGTGTTGAAATTGAATTGATGCCGGAGTATATATAGATATATTGTTGCTGAGAGCTTATCCTTTTTTCGCCTGAAAAAGGATGACGGATTCGGTCGATTTCATTGTCCAATGAACTTAACCTGTATAAAAGTATGAAGAATGATATATTCTGAATTCCAATTTGATTAATTGAGGAGTTCGAAAATTATTGTCGAACATACAAACAAACGAACAGATGGACAACGACTTCGGCCTTGATTCAAAAGTGAGAACTCGCTATCACTCGTTCAATTATTGTACAAGAAAAATAATGAAAACATCAGAGTAGATCTTACCTGTGACAAGGAGGATCTGCAATGATAGCATTTGTGCATTTGTGATACTTGTTTCTTGTTTCTAGTGGTGGTCGAACCAATTTGTTCATCTCTTATTCAGAATATGAAATATCCTGTGCATGTTTCCCGATAGTGGTTGCCGTTCTAATGATTATAGCCGCTATTACAGGTCAGATTATCTCAACAGTGTAGTTGAACAGCCGTAAAACGGCTGGAGTTTGAGTTTGTGATGTGACCACCAGAGAGCACTGCGATCAGGTCGAGCTCTTGCTCCCTTTTATTGACACGCCAATGAAATTAGTTTTATTTATTGCCGAATAAAAGTATTACGTCCTGCTGGGGCTTCAGTCACTCGTTGAAGACTGCTATAGGTGAACTGGGATCGTGGTATTACAGCAAGCCATAAACCGCCACTTGAGCTCCGAATTCTAAGCATCCTTCTGGCTTTACGATTTTGTTACACAGAAGGGGGAGAGCAATATAACAGTTAAAATAAACAAGCCTATCTCGCCGGACCTTATAGTTATTCAATGCTTTAACAGCTCATGGAACTTACTGCTTGTCGCAACGATATGCATGAATAAGATATGACGAGAAGGCTTGCGCATACACACGCTCGTCCCTCACTATAATAGACCGCCTGTTGCCTACCTCAAAAGAATTCGTCCAATTTCCCTTGTCAACCCGTTGTAAAAAATCATAAAAACTGCTAACGAGTTCCATCTACTCTGCCGAAGACAACCACTCTAACCAAAATTTGATTCTCTGCAATTGACACATCACCTTCCTACAACATTCTATTTGGGATTATGACCACGAGGGCAACATCTGAATAATTGAGTGAATCTAATAAATTCCTCAGCTCCTTTTATTGTACTTGCTTCTGCAGGAAAACGATTGTGACCTACCTCTTATCTATGTACCAATTTATCAGAATGAGGTTTTTGTGCTATTGATGTTTGTTGGTAGCCTTCCTTTAGGATTATTCATGAATTGATCAGTGTTCTGGGGACACCAATACTGCTGGAGAAATATCCTGCAGAACTTTGGTGGCATGAATAATAAATGCAAATCATGACGTAATCATCGTAAATATGGAAGAGATAACTTAGATATCTTATGGAATACTGGTTCTGATATCACATTCTACCTCATATTCAAAAGTTCTTTCTAACCTCACAGCATTTGCTTTTTGTAAGTCAATGTTGTTGGATTATAAGCAATAGGGTATCATATAGCTTTTGCTGGAGAAAGTAAACATTGGAATTAGCTATCACTATTTTATGCTTCATTAAATCTAAGATGAATTTCTTATACAGGCGGCTCATGCTCACGAAGCAGGTGAAGTGCTGTGCAGTGAAAGATACGGGCACTTCACCTGTTTCGTGGGTACGAGGTGCCTGTGATTTCTTATTTGTGGATGGAACAGCGGGGTTAGAAATGAATGATTCTGAATTGATTTGTCACCGATCTTAATCTTTAGTTCAGTATTGATGAGATTACCATTATGGTTCAGAACGGAATTTTGATGAACTGCAGCGATAAAAATCAGCTACCGATAACCATAGAGGCTCAAGTGGAGTTTGGCGTAATGTGTGTTCTCATCTGAATACTTGACAGCCGATGGCCTTCGCAGTCACAGTGGTCAGCATTTCTTGGAAGTCATAAAGCAGAATGTGTTTTAAGTGTGATCGCCATGAAAGTGGACTGACTGACTGACTGACGTCGCGACTGATGCTGCGGACCAATAGGCATAAAATGCTCGCATGCACACTAGGAAGAAGAATGGCTCACTCTTCAATCTCAGTGTTTATGGTTGCGCTGGACATAATTTGTGCTGCCACTTAAATTTGAAGCCAATGATTTACTGGCACTTCACCGATCGACTCACTGGCTATTATAAAAAATGTTGTAAAAAGCGATTGCCACCCTTATTGGCTGCATCCTGTACCTTCACACCTTAATAAAACACAACTCATCTTCCTCGTTTATTGCCCTGCTATTCAAGCTTTGGCAAACGACAGTGGTAAGTTCCACAAATAATAAAACATCTTCAATAAACTGGTTATCAATTTCTCCATTATTTGAAAGCCTGATAATGACAACGTCGCAATATTTAGCTTCCTCTTTCAAGACAAAATTTTTGAATAATTGTCAAATTGTATGAATTGGAATGCCAGAATATCAATATTCATTTCTTGGAGATTTATTCACGTTTTATGACCACTCAGAACATCTTATTGATGGCTGTCAAAATATGACGACTCAATAGCTTCAGTATTTTGATTTGCTCAGAATTACTTGAGATCATTTGCTCAGGATCTTATTCATGAATTGAATTGTTCATTCTGTACTTTAAAAGAGACATGATTACCACAGCATCCCCATTGAAATATTCATAGGCTTCAACTGATATGGGAAGGATGTTGGTAACACTTATCATTAATGATATATATATGACTTATGAATAGTTCTCTTAGGAGAATATTCTGAATGAATATAATTATTTTAATGGTTAAATAATATTTTTTTATAGAACATATCATGTTCATATTGTTAAATATCAAATAAACCATAGATTTTGTGATAGACTGATTATTTAGTAGTAAGTATCAAGCTTGATCAGTTAATCACGCTATCAATCTTATTCCATGTAATCAATTCATTAAATGATTCATGAAGTGAAGTTAAATGCAGAGCTAATGATTGAGATACAATGATTAAAAAGGCCAAGAACAGGTTTATCGTTATTGAAATGTCTCTGAGTTAACGATGTGGAACCGTGTACTGCAAGTGAATAAATTGCAAGGTGAATGGATAATTAATTCAGGTTAAGTATTCCAGCATACATAAGTTTCTTGCAACAAGACTAGTACGGTTCAACTATATGCAAATTACCACTTTGCTCGGATTATGTAGGTGACACTATGCACTTGGGTTGGTACATAGATCATGATGAACTCCGTCCACTATAATTTGTAAAATCTGTTTTACTGAATTTGCATGTGGTTACTGGAGGAGCATTATAAGAATCGCCATCAATTTTGCAGTGAACAAATAGATTTGATCCTATGTTGACAACGTTCTGCTGAATGAACTTACTATAAAACATAAGCTCTGAATGTTCGTTCCAGGTGAAGTGAGAAGAGAATTATTATAATTCATTTCACTAGATATCTACTGCTTCACTCCTATTCAGAATGATTGAGTGTGTGCAGATTGCATCTTTCCAGTGTAATGAATTAAGCTTGTCTCTCAAAAGCTACGGTAGATAAAACGCCTGAATGTTTTATTTGATGTAGAATTGGTCGGTCAATTCATCTTGTGTTTTATGAACATGTCACAGCACTGAATACGTGGGATTTGTCACAGTTTAAAAGGTTTTATACAATTTTCAAAGACAATATTTTTGAGCGAAATAGTGTTTCAACCAATGAAGTTTTCCAATAGACGCAGGTTTATTCCACACCTTAATTTAGTAAACGTAAAGGGTAGGTTTCCTAGTTTTTCCTTCCAAACTTTTGTTTTGTCTTTTTACATATAATAATGTGACCTCTATAACAATTTTCCATGAATATGAATTCAGTTCACACCGTGTGAATGAAGATGTTATTACTGTATTCCGAGATGGAATGAGAATGAGGCTCCATTGAAATGAATTAGCATTTTTTTAAAACAAACTTTAACTTCAACTTACAAACTTTACTTCATTGACGATGACTTGAGACGAAATGAACAAACTCACAGCGTAAACCAACAGGGTTGCTACTGTTGCGAAGACAAACTATATCAACGATACGACACAGTCTCAAGACCTCACCTGAGACCTCAGCTAAGCTACTTGGTATAATCCTTGATGATAAACTAACATGGACATGTCACATTGACTTGTTGTGCGGTCGACTCAGTAGAGTGGTTTTTCTTATGAGACGTCTGAGAACTCTTGTTCCTCAGGAATATTTGAGAACGTCATACTTTGGGTTTTTTCAGAGCTTGATCCAATATGGTCTTATTCTGTGGGGCGGAGTGACCAATACTGAAAGGGTGCTGCTGATTCAAAAAAGAGTAGTAAGGCTTATGGCAAATGCTGACTACCTTGCTCATTGTCGTCCAATATTTGTTTCAATGGATGTTATGACTGTATTCAGCCTTTATGTTATGCAACTTCTTGTTAGGGTCAGAAATAAATTGGATGATCTTGAATGTAGGTCTGAGGTAAACAGGCATTTCACTAGACAAGCATGTCACTTGAATGTTTCTTTCGTCAGGCTAAAAAAGCTGCAACGTCATTACAGAATATTGTCGATTAAGGCCTTTAATAAACTACCTGTTAGTGTGACGAATTTAAGTCAAGCCCGCTTCAAAGCTATATTTATATGCTATACTTACACGCACACACACAAGCAAAAAGTTTATTTTTATTTTGTCTCAAGTGATCGTGAATAGGGTATAGAGTGTAGTTTACTAATTTTCAGTATTTCTGTCAATTATTGTCATTGAGCAGTATTAATTACGGATAGGTACAGGAGTATACGGTACAGTTAAAGGATCTATAAAATGGTCTTTATAGGGCCCTAGATAGGAATATTAGTGGGATACGGAGAACTCTGCTGATTATGATTAGGATATACTTAATGGTTATCACGAAAATAGGAAGGGTGAACCTTATAAAGGAGTGATGGTAATCCAGGCTTCAATGTGCGCGTTATCTGTGGATGTAACAAAGAATAATTATTTTACTGTCTTACTATTGATTTATTTAATCAAAAATAAAATTCAAATTAACTAGAACTGGTAGATTTTTCATAGATTGAGGTGATTTTGTCAGTTCCTTGTACCAGTAATTCGACCAGCTGACTAGTGTATATTATTGACTATTTGCAACCCAACATCAGTATTTGGAACGCAAAAGAAGCGAAAGAAACCACCTTACTTTTTGACACCTGTAATAACTTTATAATTTACATTAGCGTCGTATAGCACTCCATAATTTTCAAGTTATATAATTATAATTCTCCTCTCTCTTTAAAGGAATTTTGAAATACTAACACAATTATCATGGAGTCTTATCACGAATTAAAAATAAGAAGATGGTACATGGTATGAGGAAATTATCAGTTGAAACTAAGACATTTGGATCGACCGTGAAAATAAAGCTAGTATTACTGGTGCCGAGTAGGAAAAGAAGCTGTCTGCGTCTGAGTCGGCCCCCTACATAGTGTGACACGTCCATTTCCTCTGTTTCACCTTTTTATTGGTGCCATCACTGATGAACAAGGATGGAGATTTCGGCGCAATATCATCAGCTCTCTGTTTTCTCGACTCTGCTCTCGCCTCCTCGATATTTGTTTCTCGCTCGCGATGCTGTGTATCTCCTCCTCTCTTTCTCTGCTTTTTGTTTTTCAAGAGCAAAAGGTCGCTCAGAAGAGAAATTAATTGCATCCTTTGAAAGAGTACGACCCCGTTCAGGTCAGCCGCACCCACCCACGCGCTCATCCCAAACATACACACATGCATGTGTCGTCAACGCACGCACGCGCATGCTTGCAAGACATTCAGGAGACAGCAGGAGAGGACGATTATTGCTCTTCTTGCGCAACTCATTCCCTATGCAGCACACTCATAATGTATGCCTATTCAAATCATCGCCCAACTTGGCTGGAACTCTTCTGTACAGGTATGAGGGATCCAGCGCTTCATACTTTCAGCTCACTCACGATGAAATATGAATAACTTGTACAGACTCTTTTAGTGCATTTCATTCGAAAAAATGCACTATTGGTCTTGCCCTGACAATCGAAAATTTATGATGTGATATATTTTTTACACGTTTCCGAGCCCCTAAAACACGAATCTGATGTCCGTTCAAATTCATATCTCTCTCTATATGTATGTCTGGCTCAACAGCCCATGAAGGGCCTAGGCCTACCAGCTGGTTGCCAGTTTCAAATTCACTCTACTATACAGCCCGATCAAGCCAAGAAGACACCCCGGCACGACGGGAAAACGGCCCCAGCCCGACCAATACCGGCCCAAAAGCCATAAATTCTCAATCAGAGCTCACAGTCCCCGAACCAACACTGGCCGAGCCGAAGCCGCCCCCTCCACCCCGCCAGAATTCCCCCCCTGCCGGACAGACCATACAGAAGCAAATAATCATCAACCAGGATAGAGGTAACGTGTGGTTAGCACGTTGATCCTCTCAGCCAGTTTCCGCAACCAATTGGCAGTGCAGAACACCTCTGAATAACATGCGGTTAATCAGTTAGAGTGTAATGCAACAATTACTATTCCTCCAGAGACGGGAAACGACTGACTGTCTTTACTAACGACAGCCAATCTCCCAAAGGAGGGTTTCTCTCTCTCTCTCTCTCTCTCTCTCTCTCTCTATATATATATATATATATATATATATATATATATATATATATATATATATATATATTTATATTTATATATGTACAGATTCTTGTTAACACGATAACTCCCGAAGGGCTTGTCGGAGAGCGGCCAAATTCTGCACAAAAATCATTAGTGTTAATATCTCGGTCAAGTTCTTAACCAGCCAAATTCGTCCAAGGGAAGGGGGTGAAATTGGGGGATGAAAATCATTAAAAATCACTACAAATCAACCAATAACTTGATCGTTTTGAAAATTGGTGTGTATAATACCCCTATTATGCCCTACAATTTGAGCCATCAACGGAAAAAAATCCAATAAAAAATGGCGGAGAAAATGGGGAATAATATGCCGAAAATTGTGTTTTTCGAAAACGGCACCTTTGAATTCATACCCTGAATGGCTTATTATAAGTCATATGATTTGAGCCATCATAGAATTGCATTTGAAATGCACTCTTTCCGACCGCCAGCTGCCGGAGCGAATTTTTTTCAGTGATAACGATAGGCTAATACCTATCATATCAATTTCATCATTATCTTGACTCAATGTTATTGATATCATGATGTTTGATTATCGAAATTTCTATTGATTCTAAACTATCAGGCAGCAACAATTGGGGTCCACATGCACTGTCAGATAGTTTTGAAATATCGATTATTCACAGCTTATCGTTCAATGATTGGCCGGTTTGCAGTTATTTTGGACTGCCGGTTTCCCCATCCACTTACAGATTTTGACTGTCACAGTCCGAACTGTCAGTGGATGTAGCCAAATATACATTATCAAGTATGTAGCCTATACAAATCGACTTCACTATCATCAAGTTACGTACAAATCGACTTTGATATTAGATCAGATCGACAAACATGAATTTCATTAATGATTGCGAATCTTGACTCTACATTGAAAAAAAAGTTTTTAAATATTTTGATAGGATAGGACTAGCTACTATCTTCTACTGCATTATTATGATATTATCAGTTTCTCATTATTTTGTACCGTCCGTAATATTCTTCCAATATAAAAGTGAACTGATTTAATATAAACCTTATAAGTATTCGCAGTTTAGTTGAGATTACAGTGAGTATCTTCTATATTCACTGTAGTTGGGATGGATTATACAGAAAACAACTGAAAATAATTTGAATGAGAAAATCAAAATGGGAGGAGAGCTTCTTTATGGAAAATCGTTTCCTGATTCGATTGTTTATAACTGGGATTGAAATATTTGGAGTATTTTGAGATACTAGCCGGTACCTGAAAGATTGAGAATGAGCATTGAAAAATACATTCAATCTTGAAAAGAAGATAAAATAAATCCTCGAACGTGAATGCGGATAATAGCTATCAAGCAACGAGAGATGGGTGGGAAATGTGTTGAGTGTTCGTTACGAGGTGAAAATACTTGTAATGACAGAGGATGGTTGAGCACGCGTACGCCATGAGCCACGCACGAGCAGAGCTGGGTAAACGTGAAAAAGTTAATAGTAGAGACGCTGCGGTGAAGCAGGCATTGTCAACGAAACGTATAGGTGCGCCCAGCTCGTCCGGCAAATGACTTTGTTTTAGATCATGATGCCAGCATTCCAAATGCCTATAATAAAGAGGGACGCGATGATTATTTGGAACGTTTGAATGTGTTTTTTTTTTGTTTTGAATGAATTTGGCCTTCTACAATCTACATTATAGCCGGTATTGTTCACTAAATTGTTAATAATTGTGTCCCTGAATAGACACCGTCGTTGTTTCAAAGTCACCTAGGGTTCGAATCCTCTCCTTCTCAATGTACCGACACAGGAGACATACCAGTATCGGAAACGAAACATCATTTTATATCATTTCAGCCGTGTACGTTCCAGTGAATGCTTTCGGTGCCTATCTACAAGCCCAATCCATATCTAGAGAGAGAGACAATTCTATAGATTTGCCTGTTGTCTATAGATTTGTGTATTACTGAATACAGTATAGACAAGTATCAGGTTGTGTGCAGGCGTATGTATACGTCCTGTGTATTTATCACCCACCCATCCATATAACAATGCTACGTGTCTTGAATTCCAGGACATCATTAAGGTGAAACTACTCTTGCCAGGCTGGTGGCCATCCACCCACCCAGTGCGATCATAATAGGCGCTCATAATTACAGTATGCCAATGAATATTTTCATACTGAACACCTTGCTGCCTGCTATTGGCAATGATGCCCACTATTGCGTGGCTCAGCTAACGATCTGACCGAGTTGCAATCGATCAGCCCTAATTGTATCTTCGGTCTTGGACGTTGGTAGTTATGAATAATAATCCCTGAAATTCTCAAAAAAAATGCATTCAAATGAGAGAATAACATTTTAGTATGTCAAAGTAATAATTAACATTGATGAGTATGCAGGCTGATCCCAAATAGATTGGAACAATATGTAATGTTGTTATCAACAAATTATAATAACTAACCATTTAAAAGCATGATTTTATCATCTAAAATCTTAATAGGTACTGTTTATCGGATTCACATTCATAGAGTCAAAATATTGAAATCAAAATGAAATTTCCACCTTGATCAATATAAGTGAAATATCAATATTATTGTGAAGATCCAACCAATCATTCAACTATTCAAAAACAACTCCTTTGCTATCAGTTTCAAGAGTCATTCTCCTTTGCCAAAAAGTGAGTAATAAGAAAGTAAGGAACAATAGTTTGCAGGAATTATAAATTTCAAGGAAATATTGCCATTACAATTAATTGCCATTTACAATTCAAAGAATTATATATATAATTCAAGTGTAGTGTATTTATTTTTTGGCACGTTGGAGTAAGTGATAACGCGAAAGCGCCGGTATTATAAACAAGAGAACCTGGGTTGAAGCAATACCTACTAATACATCTAGTATTCATAGGTGTTGGTTGAAGTCCACTAGGGAAACATGATTCTATTGAACGGTAATTATTTTTTTCGATTCCTGTGTTTGCTTGAGACCATCAACTTTCGATTCAGTTGAAACCAGTTATTTTGTTTTTCGTTCATCTATGAAGCAGTAGATCAGGAGGAGAAGCTTACTTAATAATTTTCAAGATCAAATAATAATGTTGCACGTTTGGGCGACCCAGGCTCTACTAGTTCTCTTAATCAAAGGAGAAGTATCTTATCAATTGAAAATTTTCAAATATACAAGACAAGAATTCTTATAAATTAAGTTTAGAATTTTAGAAGATTACAATTTCTAACAATTTAATGGATAACATTGGTTATGAGTAATTTTATTGAAAATATTCTGAAATTGTATTTATTAGGAAGTAAAAATGGTAGTTATGTTGCGTTTTCAAGAAGAAATAGTGGGGATGAATGAGGAAAGACTCGAATATTAGTTCACAAAAAGCTATTTCATAAAATCAACAAGTGACAGGAAGTCAATGTTTGAGGACCAATAGGCTATTCTTTACTAAAAAAATTCACGCTTATGAATGTTTACTAAAAAAACATCCGGAATTTTTACTTTGTCTCAATGTGACGTGGATTTCTAAAATGAGCCTATAGTTTAGAATTGAGTACAGTCACTATATAAGACTTATATATTCACTGTAGAATTCAGTAGCTTCAGACTGATTATGCTTCTCTATTATTAGAATTATATTCCTTCATAATTTGTCCTATCTTAATCGGATAACAAGAATATACGCGATAAATTGAAATTAAATTAAATTAAAATACTCCATAAGCCGAATTCAATGCTTCAATATAGCAAAATTTCCAATGTGAATTCTATTACAAAAATCCAAATTGAAAACGTCAGTACTAGTAAATTTATCGTTATTCTATCTTCCAATAGTCTCTCGAAGCAGACTTCTATGAGAGATCCCGGTTTTAGAGCAGCCAAGTTGCATTGTACCTTCTATTCTGGCACCCATAACCCATCAGGTAATATGCTTTTTTATTATATCAATAAAATTGAAATAACTTGGCAAATGAAGTCAATTGTGATTGTGAATGGAGGAACAATCTCTGTTTCTTTCAGTCAAATAATCCATGACCTAAGCAGCTCCTTGATTTCTTCAGACATTCTTCTCAAAATTCCCAATAAATGTTTCAATTGAAGTAATAATTTTCTTTAGTCATTATTCCGTCAACTACATATTGCGAAGTCATTATTCCGTCAACTACAGAATCATGTGAATGAACTGAGTCGTCAAGAGAAAGAGAGAACAAACACTGAAATAAATAATCATTAAATAAAATTAGTTATCTAAAGATAGCCTACTGTTACAAAAACAGCGTTTTGAACTTGACGTACATTGTTCTATCACTCAACATTAGTCCATTCACATAATCTAGCCAACGTAAAGGGCTGAACAAGTCTCCTGCAGAGAGCTGAGATGGAAAGTGCTTTTTAATGATGTATCAATGCTGAGAATAACGAAAGCACATCAAGGGGATGATGAAAGCAGGCACAAAGCGAGCAGATGCACGATTGTATACTATCAAACTATAGGGAGGTTCAGTTACAGATACTGAGGGAGCTGATTGCCCCACTAAGAAGCACGCTTTAGTGTTTTTTCATTGTTGACGGTGTTTAGGTGTCAATTATACTTTTCCAAATAAGAATTGACAGGAAGATAAGTAGCAGTATGTATGAGATAAATAGTAAGAGAGGCTTCTCGTGCTTACCAAGTGTCAACCAATTTTTTTGAGAAGGGTTGAGGTGAATTTGCAAAGGCGTTCCATGTGATAGGCTACTTCTAAGGACATGAGAAAGAAACTATAACGTTTAGTACTATCAGCACGCTCATGAGTTGAATAAGTTATTTAATCATTAAGTTTCAATAATATATTTATCAGTTCTGAGAAAATAAATGAAATGGATTAATTAATTTTCCAGCACTTTTGAAATTAATTGTTTTTTACAAAATAATAATATTGTTGCTGAATAATCCACTTGTTGACTAGGGATATCATCACCCATCAAGCCTTCATTGATATTTATAATGTGTTTTTGCCTATTCTTTGTTTTTTTTGTAGGAGAGAACCTTTTGGGTAGTATAAATTTTGTTGGAAAATCAATGACAAATCAAATCAAATTAATTTCAGTATAATAATTCTCCAGTTTTATTTGGAATCCTCGTAGATGGTTGTGCAACTTTGTCATCTTCAAGGAATAAATCAGAGAAAATAGAGTTACACCAATAGCGACCATTCCGAAAAAATAATGGATGCGTGACATACGGAACGGTGACGGGGGGTGAACGGCGTAAATCAACGTCGTTGTGAAACCGCGACTAATCGTCAGCTGTAAATAACCTGATGAAACTTTTACTCGACTCTTAATACAAGAAGACATCAAAATAAGCCGGCGAAAAGCGTTGAAGACACTCTGACGACGTGCAGCATCAATGCTAAAACTCATGTTCCACTGCGGTTGACACTCGTCTTCTCTTTCTCTTTGAATATTCTCATTCTGATATATCGGTGTGTTAATGTCCAACACGAACCGCCCAATCATCACGCATAGAACAATGTTGCAAATACACTACTTGAGAAGAGAGTCAATGGTCACGCTTGATCGCATCTCTTTCCGCAATAGTATTTATTCCTAATTGTAAATTGTAATTATTCCAAATTGAGTTATTCCACTGAACTTTCCAACATGATGGATTGACCGCTGCATAAGTGTGTGTTGCTTATCAATTGAACAATAGGCTATACTTTGTAAAATTTAGTCAAAGCTCAATGAACTGGTCAAGAAGCAATTAAATCCATCGCCGATGTCATCCAAAAATCTTACAGGTTTATTCAAATTTTCAAATAATAATAATAATTTTATTGGTTGACCTGTGTCGAGGTATATAGAATAGTAATTTTTTATACTATTCTATACAACCTGGGCCTGAGTGGTATTTTAACACTCCTTGATAATATACTTCCTTAATTCATTTTTGGTTCACTCATAAACATATTTTCTCAATAACTTTATCATAATATAGCTATACTTCACTTCATCATAATATACTACACAAATGATATCATAGGATTATTTCATATGAGGTATATGGTAGGAGAGGTTTTAATAATGAAATTCAGTGAATGAGAAGATAAAGCATTGGAGTCACCTTCATCAGTGTTGAAAGAACTATTTATTGTGCTGGTATTATGCAAATAAAACTATTAATTGTGGTGGCTCTTAAATGTAATTTTCAACGCGCCAGTTCGATGAGGTTCCGAGCTAGATCCTTTGACCACAGCGTGATCACAGTTGCGGCCACGTCGTCTTTCAGGGTAGATGGCGATCCGGACTGCCTAAAAAACAGTCGTCAACTCTCATCATCCCCCTGTCATTACCCACGCACCTTGAAGGTTGAATCACATGTTAGTATCATCTGCAGAGAAATATTCCAGAAAAATATAATTTCTGTTGATGGATGAAAAATATAGTTTTATATTGATGGATGAACATCAATTATCATCCATAGAACAGAAGGTAAAATACTGACTTAATAATCAATCACATTGAAACAAATAATTGAGTTTTCAGAACTTATGCCTCTCTTAATTCAAATGACATTCTCTGGAGAGACCTTGACATGTAAATGTTGTTTCAATTCCTCTGCTTTTGACGCAAAGAAGCCTAATAATTATTGAAATGGGAGTTTTCTTGTAAATGGGAAATTTGTAAATCAGGATTACTAGGGAAAAAATTCGCTCCGGCAGCTGGCGGTCGGAAAGAGTGGATTTCAAATGCAATTCTATGATGGCTCAAATCATATGACTTATAATGAGCTATTCAGGGTATGAATTCAAAGGTGCCGTTTTCGTAAAAACACAATTTTCGCCACACTGGTATGAAATGGACTGTTTTACATGCTTCATACGGAGGCCGAAAGCGCTCGTTTTCAGGCGAGGTCACCAGCAACTCGCCGGGAAAATGCGTTTTTCGGCCCTAGGGCGGTAAAATAACCTTGAATGTCAGCTGACTGAAGGTCGTTGTCGATGTAAGGGTTAGTCGATCAATAGGTAGCATCCCGGTTTGATTGCATTAAATATCAGCTGTTTTGGGAGTCAATGTCGACATATCTGTATTTCAATGGAAAGGTAGTCTCTCATCTGTTATTTTGATTGGTAAGATCCCTTGTCAAGAGAACTGAACGTTGAAAGTTTTCACATTAATCAGTAGTTGAATAATAAAGGAAAACTGCTTCAATAACTAATACTTCAACTTTTATAAGATTAAAAATGTTTGTATTGATTAACTGTTGAATAATGATTAACGTGAAATCCATGTTTGAACAATATTATTGTTGTCAGACTCTGTGTTACTTAGTCTAGCAGGTTAGCCAGCGCTATCTAGCGGGAGATAATGCAACTAGACTAAGCTTCTCTGTTAGCCAATATCTGTCGAAATTCAACAACTTTGAATTGATATTGTACAATTTAGGATGATCGTACAAAAATTATCTTGGGCTTAAACATTCCTTGACTAAGAAAATCGAATACACTGATAGTTATAAAGTAATATTCAGTCAGTAAATCAATAAACTATTGACGCGAAGTTTCAATAGCAAGCAGATGGTACCTACTCCAAATTCAGTATAGGCGAAGATAGCATAATAAGGTTACTGGACTAGCTGTTCTTGGAACTGATTAACTAATTTTTTATTTTGTTTTGTTTTCATTGATGTTGTGTGCCAAAAAATAAAGTTCGACACCACGGGTCGAAAATGTAATATTCCGTCTCTCAATCTTTTCTAGTCCTCGGCCTACGGCCTCGGACTTGAAAACCGATTTCGAGCCGGTAAACGCACATTTTCGGCCCTAGGTACGAAATATACTATTTCGGCATATTATTCGCCATTTTCTCCGCTATTTTTGATTGGATTTTTTCCGTTGATGGCTCAAATTGTAGGGCATAATAAGGGTATTATACACACCAATTTTCAAAACGATCAAGTTATTGGTCGATTTGTAGTGATTTTTTTAAAATTTTCATCCCCTTATTTCACCCCCTTCCCTTGAACGAATTTGGCTGGTTAATGAACTTGACCGAGATATCAACACTAATGATTTTTATGCAGAATTTGGTTGCTCTTCAACAAGCCCTTCGGGAGTTATCGTGTTAACAAGAATCTGTACATATATAAATAAATAAATAAATATATATATATAGCACATCACAGAGTCACTTTAAAATAATGGTAATAATATATACAGAAGACACTTGTAGAATTGGAAAAAACATTTAGAAAGAAGACTTAACTTACATTTTTGAGCCAGGGAATATTTGGCTGCTGAAGCAAGCCTTCTTCAGCCCAGACTGTTGAAGATGTAGAGTTGCTGCCATGTGGTTGTTTGAATTCAGCCGTTACAGGTTGAGTGGGAGGGGGGGGACAGGAAGTTGGAGGAGTACAAATTGCAGGGTAGCCAAGTTGGGGATTATGCTATGAAAGGGAATTGAAGAATTGAAGGAAATAAGCAAATAATTGGAATTGGAGATTCTATTCATTCATTTTCATTCTACTTCATTTTAATTTTATTTATTTATAAAAATCATTATTTTTTTTTCTATCTGGGGGGGGGCGGATTCAACTATTGCTGTCTGTTCAGGCCAGGGATGGAGGTGGCTCCGAGCACCCAGATAAAGGCAAGTTCTTTTGTTTTTACATCTATGGAGGGAGCTGTGGTTGGGGAGGGTGGCAAGAACTTTGACTTTGAAACACTGGTCATAGCTCTTGCTGTGCTCAGAGCCATGGGTAGGGACAGGTAGGGAAGTGTTGTTTTTGAAGGAGGCTCTATGGTTATTTATTCTTAGATTGAGGGCAGTGGTTGTTTCACCAACATAGAAAGCAGGGCAGAAGTTGCAGGAAAGGAGGTAGATGCAGTTTTTGGAAATGCAATTACTGGATTGATGGGTTTGATGGGTGTACTTGGTGATAGAACTAGTGAAGGAAGTAGAGGGATCAGTGATGGGACAGGTTTTACAGCAGGGGCGTTTGCATGGTAGGGTACCAGGTGGAGTTGGAGGTTCATTAGAAGTGGGTGATCGGTTTTTGCTGAGGATTTTCTTCAGATTGGGAGGCTGCTTGTAAATGAGAGTGGGTGGTTGCTGGAAGAGACATTTGGTTGAGGGATTGGAGGATACAACATGAAATAGATCTTAAAGGATAGGTTTGAGATTTTCAATACCAGGGAGCGGATTTAACTATTAAACTATTTAACTACTCCAACCCCCAACCTCACACCTCAAGAATTCAAATCCATCAAAGACCTTCGTTCTGATCCCTCCATTTTCATCACTAAAGCTGACAAAAGCTCAACTGTGGTGTTACTGAACACTACAGACTACATCAATAAAGCTAACCACCAACTCTCTAATCCTGAACAGTATCAGCCCCTTCCATCTGACCCCACTCTACAAATCCAGAAAAAAGTCTTCAAATTTCTGAAGCAAAATGCTCCATCTGAAGGCATCTCTGATTCAGACATCAGTATACTTTCACCTGATTCCCCCAGTACTCCTCACTTCTATCTTCTCCCAAAAATCTACAAAGAAGGCAATCCTGGCCGCCCAATTGTTTCTAGCATCAATAGCCCAACTGAACGTATCTCTGCCCTTGTTGACTTCCATCTTCAACCCATTGTTGCCTCCCTACCCTCACATATCAAAGACTCCTTCCATTTCATTGAAATCTTAAAAAACACAACCCTCCCAACTGACAAACAACTCCTCCTTGTTTCAATTGATGTGGCTTCCCTGTACACATCCATCCCTTACCCTGATGGCCTTGCTTCCCTTAAAAACTTCCTATCCTCACGACCCACACCCTCCACTCCCTCAACCAACTTCCTAGTGAACCTTGCCAAACTGGTGCTCACTAATAATGCCTTCAGTTTTGAGGGAAATTATTTCCTCCAAACTCAAGGCACAGCCATGGGCACCAGGATGGCTCCATCCTATGCCAACTTGTTCATGGGACACCTTAAACAAGACTTCCTTTCCAAACAACCCCTCTCCCCCCTACTGTGGCTACGATTCATTGATGACATCTTCATGATCTGGCCATATGGGGCTGATTCCCTCTCCCAATTCCTTCATCAATTGAACTCCAATTACCCTGTTTCCTTCACATGGAACATTTCTGAATCCTCCATCAACTTTCTTGACATCACTGTCTCCCTCTCTGACTCTAACACCCTATCTACAAATATCTACACCAAACCTACCCATACCCAACAGTTCCTTCACTTTGAAAGCTGCCACCCCTATCATGTCAAAAGAGCTCTACCCCAATCCCTGTCAATCCGTGGCCAAAAGATTTGTAGTGACCCCCACCAACTTGATCAATACCTTGGAAAACTGCATCAATCCCTCCTGAATCGCAAATACCCTGAGAAATTACTCCAAAAACGAATATCCTCCAACAGTCAATCCAGCACCACTTCAAACAATTCCCAAATCTCTCATGCTCCCAAACTCTGCACAACCTATTTCCCTGGTATTGAAAATCTCAAACCTATCCTTTAAGATCTATTTCATGTTGTATCCTCCAATCCCTCAACCAAATGTCTCTTCCAGCAACCACCCAGTCTCATTTACAAGCAGCCTCCCAATCTGAAGAAAATCCTCAGCAAAAACCGATCACCCACTTCTAATGAACCTCCAACTCCACCTGGTACCCTACCATGCAAACGCCCCCGCTGTAAAACCTGTCCCATCACTGATCCATCTACTTCCTTCACTAGTCCTATCACCAACTACACCCATCAAACCCATCAATCCAGTAATTGCATTTCCAAAAACTGCATCTACCTCCTTTCCTGCAACTTCTGCCCTGCTTTCTATGTTGGTGAAACAACCACTGCCCTCAATCTAAGAATAAATAACCATAGAGCCTCCTTCAAAAATAACACTTCCCTACCTGTCCCTACCCATGGCTCTGAGCACAGCAAGAGCTTTCACCAGTGTTTCAAAGTCAAAGTTCTTGCCACCCTCCGCACCACAGCTCCCTCCATAGATGTAAAAACAAAATAACTTGCCTTTATCTGGGTGCTTGGAGCCACCTCCATCCCTGGCCTGAACAGACAGCAATAGTTAAATCCGCCCCCCCCAGATAGAAAAAAAAATTATTATTATAAATAAATAAAATTAAAATAGAGTAGAATGAAAATGAATGAATAGAATCTCCAATTCCAATTATTTGCTTATTTGCTTCAATTCTTCAATTCCCTTTCATAGCATAATCCCCAACTTGGCTACCCTGCAATTTGTACTCCTCCAACTTCCTGTCCCCCCTCCCACTCAACCTGTAACGGCTGAATTCAAACAACCACATGGCAGCAACTCTACATCTTCAACAGTCTGGGCTGAAGAAGGCTTGCTTCAGCAGCCGAAATATTCCCTGGCTCAAAAATGTAAGTTAAGTCTTCTTTCTAAATGTTTTTTCCAATTCTACAAGTGTCTTCTGTATATATTATTACCTTTATATATATATATCTATATAGCACATCATTGAAAGTCACTTATAGATAATTATTCACAAAAATAGACAGATTTAAGTGATGGATAGGAAGAAAAACACAAATAAACTTACATCTTAGGCTATGGCCACATGGGCAGCTTTTTGCTGCAAATTTTGTCAACACCTGTGAAGATGTTCCCAACTCGTTCAAATTTTAATAAAAATCATGTCATAATATAATTCTAAATTTGAGTAATTTTGTACAATCAAAATAAATTTTTTATCCCTTCTCAATTTTGAAATAATGATGATAGAATTTATTTTGTCCAGATTACAATTAAAATTATGTCATAATTTAGTACTCAATTTCGTATCAATTGAACCACCAAACAAAAAATTTTTACCCCTTCCCATTTTAGGGTAGAAGTCATTGAAAAGGGGTGACTGGACCCCATCCTGAGCCAAATACCAAAACAAAGCTAGAATTTATTATTATTTTTATGATAGAAAATCAGCTGGTGCGGCCTGACAAGCATAAAAGTGCTGCAAATATTTGCTGCCTAAAACGAATAGGTCACGATTCATGTTTTCAGCAGCAGCTAGTTGAGATTTCAGTTTCATTTCAGACAGCTGAGTAATGGTGAGTACTAAATTAGCAATATCAGCTGATTTGCTATCATTGAAATAATATTGCACAAAACATTGAATAAATTTAAAACTCTAGCTTTGTTCTGGTATTTTCCATCATTTTTCAATGACTTCAAAAATTGAGAAGGGATGAAAAATGTATTTTGATGGTACAAAATTACTCAAATTTAAAACTATATTATTGCATGATTTTTATTGAAATTTGAACGAGTCGGGAACATCTTCACAGGTGTTGACAAAATTTCCAGCGAAAAGCTGCCCATGTGGCCGCCTTAAGGTGAAAAATATTTCGGTGGCTGTGCCACCTTCTTCAGTTCACAGCAGCTGCTAAATATTTTTCACCTTAAAATGTAAGTTTATTTGTGTTTTGCTTCCTATCCATTACTTAAATAATCTGTCTATTTGTGATATATATATATATATATATATATATATATATATATATATATATATATATATATATATATATATAGGCACGGAAACGTGTAAAAAAAATCACATCATAAATTTTCCATTGTCAGGGCAAGACCAATAGTGCATTTTTTCGAATGAAATGCACTAAAAGGGGTTTCAGAATAAAAGTAATTAATCACATGACGGTTGATTGTAATAAATCCATATAATAGAAAATAGTTGATCAATTTCTGGTGAAAATTTATAGAATCATAGAGGACACCTAGGATTAAAAAGCAATATTCCAACCTTCTCAGCTCAAGAGAAGACTATGTCATCACTGCTATTAAGAAGAAAAATGATTCATAATAATTTCCAACAAACTGGAAGAATTTCCATTGGAACTGAATTATTTATTATTCGAGGTAGTAAATCAGAGAGCTTCTACATAGTTGTTGAGTAATGGAGAAGTATTCAAAAACTAAGGAATCTCTGGTCGGGAGCAGTTGGCATTCTTTTCTATGAATAATGAGATTCTAGGATTACATTATGAGTATGGTTGTATCCCTTGAAGGGTTTGGGGTTTGGAACCGTCTGGTCGCTTCAGGAGCAAACCCGTTAACCTCTAACTCAGCTGTTAATTTCAGTTTTCATCAGAAATCCAAGGGTCTGTGGCCCATATAGATTGGGCTTTCGCCACGGGGGGCACACTCCATTAGTAACTGTCAAAGGGTTGGTGGAGGTAGGAAGCCACGGCAGGGCGGGGAGATGTAATGGAGATCAGGAATAAGGAAGAGGCCTCCAGAAACGCAAAGTTGTACAATCAGTTTAACATTCCAGAAGACCCAAATCTCATTTCCTCATCTCAATAGTGTTGTGAAGGGAGCTTTCTCCAGATTCGGGAGTAATTTAAAAAAATATATATTATATATTACAATCTCATGGGATGGCACTCCGATCAACATTGTTTGGAAATGATTAAGAATGCGTTCATATAGGCTAATAGAATAGTTTTAAGATCATGAAAACGCGGTTTTTACATTACATTTCTGCACCTGCTGGCTATCCTGTAAGGTTATGCCCTTGTACTTTTGAAACATTCATTCAAACATTTTATTAAAAATAAAAGACGCAATGTCAAACATAGGAATATCAGAATCATCGAGTGATAGTGTACACTGACATTTTACTATTACTACTCATCTGATTCCTTGAATATTATTTGGTCATGATATTACTAGGTATCTGAGGTTTATTCATTCACGAATGCCAGTATATGAAAAACAGCCAATAAGTGTGAGAAAAGATTTATCGGATTCTTCGAATATTTTGAAAATATCTATTTATTCGAATGATATAATATTTTTAATAGCTACTGTGGTATGCAACAAGTTCTTGGATTTTCATTTTATGAATGTGAATGACATTTTACCTGGTCTGATATAATTTATTTTTGTTTATCGCTCTGAAGAAACATTTTATGAGTGGAGAATGAAGACTGACAATTCATCCTGAAGATTATTTATTCGCCTCTGGTTTACTTATTCAAATATTTATACTCTCTGCATTCAGCTGATAGTATTTATATTTCTTTGCATTATGTAAATAAAGACCACCTTCTGGTTTTTACGATCGCGTCCCTCTGTCCTCACGTACTGATTTATGCCGCCATGAATAGAAATTAATTCAAATAAGTAAGAGCTTGAATATTGTTTATTCATAATAATATTTTATAACTTAATCAAGAGTTTTCTAAATAAAAGTGAATCGGGCCAGGAGAGATTTCATTTGAAGCGCTGCTGGAAAATATGAGTGACTAAATAAAGGAGGGAAGACATTTGAGCTCGTTAAAGTAAATAGTCCTCCACTGAATTAGCCGAAGCTTATAATTTTCTTCCAAATGGAACTACCTTCAGCTGAACAGCTTGGATCGCATCTTAAGAAGTCGCTTACCGTTTTTATGAAAACATAAGACCCAGCTATTCCAGCTTCCTTTCTGCTGTGAAACTGGAAATTCTTCATAAATCAACATCTTATTAGCATTATTGTGTAATTTCGAGCAAATAGAAATACAGAGCTTCAAGTTGAACGGCTGAGAATGTTCTACCCGATCATGTTCCCCTCACTTATCTAAAATTTAATTAAGATTATTCACGAATTTAAAATAAAAATGAATCCAATTGGAATATGATATAATATTCAGCAGAAATTTTGATGAGAAACAGTAGATATTCTGGACTGAAACTGATCTGAACCAAACTGGAAGCAGGGCCTCCTAAATACCGGTATTTAGGAGGTCCTGCTTGAATCCATTGAATATCATTGTACAATACAAGAATTATTCCTCTCATATGGAAACAATACTCATCTTTCTTTCATCATCTGTTACTGATATTATATGCTCAAATTTAAATTATGTAGATCACTAGAGATTTTTGTTGGGGTGAATTCATCATTTTATAACTTAATCAAGAGTTTTCTTGATAAAAGTGAATTGAAGATAGATAGAAGTGTTTGAAGATAGATTATGATGAAGATTTACTTCTAACCCACTGTAGATAAATGCACTTGTTTATTTCGATCAAAAAGGCCAACATTCATTAGGACTTATTTTAATGAGAAATTATTAAAATCAATTAATTGCTTATTTAAATCGATTTTATATGAAAACTAATTTGAATCTCAAATATAAGCTATTGATATTTATTTTCCATCATTTAAAAGCTCTAATTGATAAACTTCGAGTAACACCTTCGCTCATTCATCTGAATTGATGAAGAGCAATTTCCGTTAATACGGTATGTTTCTAGTCTGAGTGGAATAATGAATAAACTTATGATAATAGCGACATATTTTTTTCGACAGTTATGTAATGTTTATGCCTCGTTCTTCGGAACCTACTCCTATAATTCGAATAATTCCAGTACGTCCTGAAGTTTACTCCAGGATTCTAATTCACAAAACCTTCCTCACAAATCAACATGCATAAAATAGTAGATTGAATGATCAGCACATTTATTAGCTCAGCTTTTTTAAGCGATTTAGCTCTATCTAAAAAATAGTATTGTTACGATAAAATTTGATCGAGGAAGTACCATGATCTATTCTCCAATAATCCCGAACCTTTATTACAGGCACCAACTACGAAGACAAAGGCAAAGAGTGATTCGCAGTTTTGTTTCAAGGCTAGCATCTCCCAAACAAAATGAAAAACGTAAAAACATTATAGCTTTGCAGCCAATCTACATACAATGAGTGAAGGATTGAATTTAGAATCCCAATGTTGCGTGAGGCGGAGTCAACAGAACATTATTCTCCAATAAGAAACGTTTTTTTGATCCATGAGTCCTCCCCAAATCGATTTAAACTGACCTTCACATTGGGTCTTGAGAGTTCAAAGACAAAATTCTTTTTTTCTGATTTGTTTTATCTATGTGATCTTATATCTCACGCTAAAACCTCTATGTTCTTACGCTTATACGCTAAATAAGCTCTTAAAATATTATTATGTCTAGGCGTATACACTATATTCAACTTGATTGCATCTGTATCTTCCAATAGATCTATACAAGTATCTACAAGTAGTTTGAGTGAGATTAATTTGAATAGTTGAAATTCTGCGTCAATGAATGTATTCCAGCGTGGATGTTAAAAGTTATGAAATTTCCTATTCCTCAATATTGAGCTATTTTCTCTCTTGAATCTTCTCAAGAGAAAGTCAATATTTCATTCAAAATTGTAGCGCTGATCAATTCAACCCAACTTTTCAGCTTCAAATTCTATTGAATATCAGAGATGGAATGTAGAATCAGAATCGATTTGCAGATGTCCTGCATAACTATTAACACTAATCTATACAATAATCCAGCTTGAATGAAAATACATGAACTCCTCATGAATAATAACAATTGGTAATTATCAATTAAGTTGGAAGTTGGAATCAACTTTTTTATTTGTGGGTCAAGCTTTATTGTGAGTGAGAGTGTATTCAATATGCATGTATTGTTCATCAATATCAATTAATATACTAATGTATTTTATGTGATCAAAAATATAAATTCATTATCATTCCTTTAGGGACCTTTACTTGTAATGATGTTATCATCATATTCCAAACATACTTTCGAGGTAATAATATTGAAGATGATGATATGTATTTATAATAAATTATTACAATTTATGTTATGTGAATTTGTATCGGATGGATGAATAAACTTGATTTGACTTGACTTGATTTTGACTTGTATCTCACTTGTACTAGTATCTTCTTATATGTGATTAATTCAATCACATTTTCGTAACTCAATAGATCAATAATTATCAAAATATCCGTATGAATAGTTCATTATTATTCATCATTTCTATATTTTATCCATATTAGAAATAATAATTATTCCCTGAACAAATGTAAAATGAAACATGAATAACTATACTATACTATTACAGTATAACAATAACTTACAGATATGTGCAGAAATAACGACAAAATAAATATTGAATCTTGTCTTGGATTTCATAATGGAATAGCGACTGTAAATAGATTAATTCTCAATTTATCAATTTTTCTATTTACATATTTCATAAGCATTGATGAGACTGTTTTTGAGGATTCGATAGATTCAAATAGGAATCAAAATCATCACAACCACACATATTATCAACCTTCACCATCACAATAATCACAAGCAACTTAATTATCACATCGAGTTGCCCACTTTTTTGCGTCAAGAACAGACTCCTAGTATCAGGCTCAGAGATGGAGGGGGCCCAAGTGAAGATGTAATGTTACGAGAATCTTATCTGGATGAGAGATTCCATTTGTCATGTGTTTGAGATATCAACCTGGGTGGCAGCTATAAAGCAGCAGCTCTCACGCTTTGGAGTTCAATGCAAAACTACTTTCGGGCAATTCACAATAAGGATTGCGAAATGAAAGGCCAGACTTGCTCCCACAGTCACTTTTGTGAAGCTGTTATGTGAAGTATTTAGATCGTCCTAATCGAATGAATGAACTGGAAGTGAGTGGTTTTATTCGAGATCAATCAGTGGAGGAGGAGAGGAGGTGTTGGCGATAGAACGGATAAAGAGGCCGTTATGATCTCGAGTGGGAGTCTACATTATTGGTGAAGCTGAAAGGTGCTGTCCTCGCATCCCTAGGTGCGACCCGCACGTGTGAGGTGAGCGCATTCTATCGTTTAGTCCTATAAAAGGAGAACTTCAATGAAAATTGTTCCTTCAGTACTTGAGAAAGACGTTGAGGACAAACAGACTCAGCCTCAATCTAGACGACTTCGTAACGACCTAGTATGGCGCATTCATTCAGATGACGAGATGAAGCTCGCTTGGCTTCATTTGAAAGATACGCCGGCATGCGTCGACATCTCATGGAAATGGAGATATTGTGAGTGCCTTCTTCTTCTCATTTGAGAAAGCGATGTGCAGAGCAGGACACGCGGGTGGTCCGTTCGCGTTATTCATGCTCCAACACCTCACGAGATCACACATGTAAACACATCTCTCCTCGCTCCACTCCAGTCGATTATCCTCTCTTATAACATCGCACTCGTTCCAGCCGCATTTTGGATTGCTCTTCTTTTTATCGTTAAATAGCTGTTTAGGTTTTTATAATAAAAAATACATTTCACACCGGCTCCCCCACTCACCACCACCTTTATCAAGTATTATAGGCCTACAACAGCAACAGCTCTTTCCATTCTTTGCCCGTCTTTTTGTTAAGCAAACAGCGAGAACACAAATATTCGACAATGAAAAACAGTAAACCACATGCCAGCCTACAATAAAATTCCACTCAAGCAGCCCTGAAATGCAATTGGCACTTGAACGTTTTCTAAAGAAAATAATCTTCTCTAACATGGTCCTATAGAACAGCTTCATCTACTAGCAAGTATCATATCTTTGAAGTAATGGAGAACAAGACACAAAAAATTAGGTTATCAAGTTATATGTTTCTCATTGAATTTCCCAGTATATACTCGTGTTACTGAATTTATAGCAGACTATACGTTTGAGCAGTATAACTATGCTGTGATAAAATTGGTTGAATGCTCTTGCTGAGTTATTGGATTTGACTTCACAGTAGTTGAAAGAGTTGATGTTTTCCAGAATATGGATGTTTAAATTTTTTTCCACATTGCTTGGCTAGGATATTCTATTGTAAGAGGTAGTAGGAACACTATAGCAGTAAGATACATACACTAACAATAGAATTATTCTTGTCATGTAAGTCATATTATCTATTGTTTTGTGATTCTGGATAATACATTTATTTTGTATTTGAAAATTTGAATGATAATTATTTCTCTTGAGCTGATCTTCTATAATTTGTTAATTTATAGGTGGGAAAATCTCCTTTGAGTCTGAATATTATTCTTAAAAGAAGTGATGTGGATTATAATGATAGGAATACCCATTATGAAAAGAAGGTCAATAGTGTCTTATTGACTCTTTCATTATTTTGAATCTATATGAAAAAAGCATCAATTTATGACTAGTGATGACTCATGAGTGTGATCTCTACTGTAATATTATTAGTTTTCACACAATTCCACTATTAACGTTTTGATGAATTCCATTACAGTAATTTTAGTTGTTCCTGCAATGTTCCATGTCATTAACAAATAATGTTGTTTGTTTTTCCTTAGAGCTAAGATGTTAGACTGGTGGACTTGTATGGTATTGTTCAAGAGAATGTGGCATAGACTTCGTATTCACTGTAGTAGTAGGTCTACATGTAGCTATCTAAAGTACCAGTATTGGAATTATCATTTTTGTAAATAGACTACTTTGAATAGAATAGTCATTTATCTTATCACACTCTATCCAAAACGGAGAAAATCGTCCTCCATCACAAATAATAATGATTTTTACTTACTTTTTCATGTTTCAGTTTTCTGACGGCTCTGCTGCACCAACCTCTTCAAGGATAGAAAAAGAGTTACTGCTCCTCATACCGTTGATTTGCATTAACTATAAAAATTTGATAGATCTAGAATAGGATAAAGGCCTAAACTCCATTATCACTCCAATCAATCAGAAAATCATTGCAAAAATATGATTAAATAGCAATCTACATTAACCAGTCTGATTCAGTTCAAAAATTGCCAATGGATCAAAGAATCAGAACTCAAGTAATGAAACTATTGTCAATATCATTCTGCTAACCGCTACTTATATGTTATTTTAATTGTTTTGGTTGAATGTGATTAGAAAATATTATTTTGAAATAAAATTTACAATAAAATTCATTATACTTTCTTCTTACCTGAATCATGGAAAGTCAAACTCACCGGCAGCTCGTACTCACGATACAGGTGAAGGGCCTGTATCTTTTACTGTACAGCACAGCTCGTGCTCACGAAACAGGTGAAGTGCTGTACAGTAAAAGATACGGGCACTTCACCTTTTTTGTAAGCACGAGCCGCCAGTGGTCAAACTTTATTAGCAGAGGATCCTAGCACTGAATTCAATCCAGTATGAGTACTTTTAAACTAACAGAGTTACTGCTGATAGCGCGGACGTAAAGGATTCCACTAGAACATGGATTCTACGAAATATCATGAAATATCAAAAACATCATGAGAGATCACGTTCTCACCTTCAGACTGCTCTCATATTTCGTAAATAATCTCTAATATTATAAGACTTCAAATCGATTCAATTGTTAATTTTATTGAGAAGGGTGTGTATTTGTATATTTATATAGCTTGTTCCGATATACGCTAATTAGCTGGCTAAGCTTTGCTTCTGCTATGTTGTAAAAGAATGAGACTATCACATTTGGGAACTATTATTATTTGTTTATTATTGAAGTTTTTGGAACTATTATTCTATTCGTTTGTGTAAATCCATTTCTTCTCTTCATACAGTTTTGAATTTCTAATTTTCTTCCATTGGAAAGGTGGTTACTTTTGGATATGTTTCCATCAATAAACAAGGATATCAACCACAAGATACGATTATAGTAATTTTTTGGTTGAAGCAGAGAAGAACTCACCAGCGTCTTCCATATACCTTGTTGATACATTTTTTGCAAAGAACATTCCGGTAACAGGTAATTTTGAGTAGTATCATAAAATTCAGGAGCAAATGGCATTGCCATGCAGAAACGGATAAGCCACCAGGAAATTTATTAGTAGTCGATATGATAAAAGGCAAGACGCAACTGGTAACTGGACAGGTTACCTGTTGAGTGTATAAGTATCTGCGAAAATTGAAGTTTTATGAGGCAGTAATTTAGAAACTCACACGTTCCCACATAATAGACATAGTTTCAGCGACAAACCTGCCAGGAGACAGCAGTGGAAATGTTTTTCCATAATCCTGTTATTTATGTTGTAGACCATCAGATGCTCTGAAATATTCCCAGCCATTCCGGAATAAGTTATTCCCCAATTACCGTCCCAGCCAATTTCACAACTGTTCGTCTGCTAAAAGCTATATAGCCGAGTCAGCCTCTCCTTCCTTCCAAATGGTTTATTGTGGAAATCATCTCGTTTCATAATATCATTGATAGATATTTATTGGCAATTTATTCATGCTATCCAATCATCACTTTATTATACACTGAAGGCTAATTAATTTTATTCCAACTACTAACTCAATTAAAAATATTATTTACCATCTGGGCCTGGAATGTAGCTTTTCCAAAAAGTTTCCTTTCATATTTGTATACTCCTAATAAATCTGTCGACTACTGATCTATTCAACTCCAGCTTACTGATTCAGACTCAACTGCAGAGGTGTGAGAGAATCTAAACCTTCATTGCTATATTTAGCAATAAAAAGAAACAATTTTGGTTCAATCAGTCAAATTTTGGTTTATTACTTCCTACTATCTCCATGTTTTGTCATGGAAGGTCAAAGAGTTCTGTGGAATATCAATATTTCTAAAAAGGATCAGATAAATGTGAGGAGATATTTCGATTCACACGTTAATTATAAAAAATGAGAATAACACCACATTTGAGAAAAAATTTCCAATCATTAATTTCCTTCTATTCCTTCAAGTTCCATTTCGTAATACAGCTTAGAATAACTTATCGCCTGATTTATCATTTATCAACTGGAATCGAAACTTCAGAGGAGGATACTACATCACTACTTACAAAGTTATGATAAGGATTCACCAATTTACTATAGAGATTTCTTGTTGAAGGATTCATTATAGACTTGAATAGTAACATAACTTAAAATCTATTTCGATCGATAAAGTTTTTTCAATCAACATTCTCAGTTATAACTGATCTGAATTTCTTAGTGAATCATATTTGTCTTGATATGCATTGATCAATATAAATACACTGTACAGCGTCAGATCGATAGTATTAAAAGAGATATTGATTTATAGGAAAAATATGGAAGCCTATAAAAGGATACTTTATTTTATAATGTTAGACAATATTGCTGTTACACTATAAAGTTCAATTGAAACATCAAAAAATATTTGAAGAAGATTACTGTAATTCTGAGTAACTTAATAAGAGTCGAAAAGTAGGACGAGGGAAGAAAATCGTGAATTATGCATAAATTCCATAGGAATGTATGCTAGAAACAATCAACTCGTTCATATTTGTATAAGATTTATTTCATTTCATATAAAATTTTCAAAGTTCAAATACTCACATGATTAGTTTCCATTCATGATATTCTAATGATTCATTTTATATTTCAAAAATTTATTTTCAATAAATTTATATTAAAAATTCATCTATTTACAAATATTGACAATAAGTTGAATAATCCTAAAAACAAAGGAGTAATTTGATTTCGTTGATACACTATTGATAACAATATGAATCAGCAGCTTGTATAACTATTGCAATAGAATTAGAGAGATTTTAAGTGATAATCAAGTAAACATCTATGCGTTTCAAATCCCTTTCTTTGCTACTCTATTAATAATTGTCTCCATCACAACTCTGAATAGTTGAACACCAGTGTATTTACATTTTCTTATATTTTATTGAAATATTATCACAAAATGTATAAAAATACATGAGTAGTTGTAGAATGAGTCACAACTACTTGGGAATCTATGTACAAACATTCTAAAATATTATTTCCTCTCAAGTGGAAACATTTCTAAATCAACCGTAGCCTACAATTATCCTAATGCTGAATTATTAGAATTTCATCAAGACAGTCTTTTTGTGAGAGACAATTTAAGAAATATTCACTTATTAATAAATTAATAGAATGAAGATTTATCAGGTGGATAGCTTATCCAATGTCATCACTCTCCTCCTGATGCTATTTTGTTAGAGAATACATTCCAGTCATGCTATTTCAACTGTTATTCTGTTCATATTAATTTTTCTCTACAGGCTATGATCAATAACAATGAATTATATTAAATATCATCAAAATTAATGTAAGGTGAGTTTGCTGTGTAACAAAGAATATTGAATAATGGTTATAGATCAAATTCTATTTTTCATTTCACATCATTATCTTGACGTTCTATGCTATAAACGAAAAAATTATGCATATAGAATATTACAATTCTAGCATAGCATTGAAGTCTTATCAAAAGGTAAGCGGTGGTGTGATGATAATGAGAAAAAATTTATTTCGCATTAATCTCTCCAAATAATCAATCATTATCGTGGGATGAGAAAATGTGAATTAAACAGAGGTTTAGCTTGGCCGCAATGTTGGTGGGTGGAGAGTGGATGGTATAGAGAATGGATGGTTTATCTATACTACATACAACATCCATAGTAATACATCATAAATAACTATCCATGAGGAGGTCTCCAAAGAGCTCTAAAATGAATGGTATGACGTAATACTGTTTTTTAGGCTGTTGACATCCATATTTGGAAATTTCAATATGACGGATAAAGACTATCCAACTATCCAACCCATCAGCAAAAAAGCAGATATTCAACTTTTCGTCTATTAATACTATTTGTCCATTAGGCCTATATTTGGATTATAAATCTTCGACAATGGTGAATTGTGAAAATTGTACAATAAATTATTTGAAATCATCCTGCATTCCAGCTCCAGCAAATCATTTCGTTTCGAGCACTACACATAAAGAAACAAAATACAAAATATCGATGATGAATTACATTATTTGAGAATGAAAATATGCACATGAATATCGAGATTCGAAAAATCAATTATTCGAGATTGAGAATGATACTTATTACACTTGCTCCGATAAAGCTCGGTAAGCATACCAAAGTTAACATGCATGTAATGTTCTACATAATTGGTACAAGTATTACCGTACGTACAAATTAACAAACACGACCGTGTTCAATCAGTATAGATCAGTACAGATCACAATTTATTTAGAAATAAACGTGTTTACAAAATAGTTTACATTATTAAGAACATGAAAACCAAAAATTATTGTATGATAAGCATTCAGTGCACTATCGCAAATTTTGCATTCTCATTAGCTCCAATCTTAATTCAGTTACGCTCACTGTCTTGTTGCAACACTTTATCTCGGGAAAGTACAGTAATAAGTATCTTTTTACACGTAATTGTATCTTATTTGAAGTAATATTATCACAAATTATACACAATTTACTGCAGAACACCAAGTTCAATAGTCTACATCTGATACAGTGGTTCTCAACCTCTTTTTGTTCGCGGTCCATTAAGATACTTCAATTTTTTTTGGCCCATCTTTATTATTACTTGTGTGAGCTGAGTTTTTGCGAACTTATAACCATAAAAAATAAGGAAAGGTAATAATCCTCTCTCTTGATCGAGAAGTGCCAAATTTCAACAAGTGCTCTCAACAAGTTCAAATTTAGCATTTCGCATTGATTTTGTTATGATTTATGTAAGTTGAATAACTCAAAAACGAATTTTCTGTATCATGAAAAAAATAAAGATAAACAATTACTAGTTTTGCTGTGTGTATACCAAGAAAAAAGGTTATACACAGAATAAAATTGAACTACACAAGTCAAACAACTAATATAGACAACCTATTTTACATGAAGGAAGCTTCTTAATACAGATCTCAATCATTAAATTCTATGAAAAATATATAAGATGGGCTTAGAATGTGGGTCTATAATAAGTTAAAGAAACTTTAAATAATTACAGACATTCATTTTTAGAGCGCAAATAGGCTTCGATTCTTTTCTTGGTTCGTTGTCATTATAATATGACATAGCTACACTAATTCTGCTTACAATAATTATGTGCGTAAGTTATCTTGTTTTTGCATTTTTCGTATAATTTCTTTCAATTTATTTTCGGTGTAATTTTAATCAGATATTTCGCGGCCCTGTACACGTGCCGCGGCACACCGGTTGAAATACACTGCTTCAATACATTCATTGGTGTAGGTAATCTGTTACAAGGAGTTTTATCATATTATGTCAACTGTATCTCAATTGAAATTTCATTTGATATAATATATAACTATTCAAAATTTATCCAGGCCTATATTGAACTATTCATCATAATATCTCACTGTTAAATTGATTTCTGCAGCATTTTATCACGGAAATGTACAAGAAACTTTATTATTCGCCAACTGAATCTTATTCAAATTTAAACAATCATAAATTATACACTATATTATGCTCAAAAACACTCAGCTCGATACCTCTATCAAGAATTAAAGAGTACTCAGTTCAATATCTTTAAACCTCATTCAGAGATCAAGGTAATCTGTTACATGAGCGCTAGAGTACGCCAACTGTATCCCATTCAAATTGAAACTATTTATATTACACTGACAAATTATTTGCTTCAGAACTATCGCAAGACTGAACAAGGAGAGTTATTGTACGCCAACTGTATCTTACTAGAAATAGAACTATCACAAATAATTATACACTATATACTTGAGAACACCAAGTTCAATACCTCTTATCAGTGATCTAGGTAAACTGTAATCTCTTCTATGAGGCGCACTGATCTATGAGGCTTTCTCGGCACTAATAATAGCGTCTATAGTGAAATTCTGTGCTACTGCGGTGTGTGCTGCGGCGTCGCTCGCGGCGTGCGACGCGCCAAGATTGTGCGTGAGACTGTGGCGTCGCAAGTCGCAGTTGCGACGGAACACTTTGCCGCAAGCCGAGCAGTTGTAGGGCTTGATGTCGGTGTGCGTGAGCAGATGCGTTTTGAGGTTGGAGCGCTGGTTGAAGCTGCGACTGCAGACGGGGCACTTGTGTGGCGACTCCTCCTGGTGCAGGATCTTGTGCACGGCCAGTGTGCGCGACTGGCAGAAGCCCTTGCCGCACTCCGTGCACTTGAACGGCTTCTCCTTCGAGTGGATGAACCTGTCGACAAAATCATTGCAAGTTATTTAATTGGAAAAGGATTCCATGAGAAAAATGTTTGATGAATTACATGGTATTTAGTGTTTCATTGATTTGTGTGTAAAATTGATTTAATTTCAATGAAAAATATTCTGTTTTACAATGATCAATGTAATATGAAGAATGTTACCAAATCAAAACACAAAAAAATTACAAAAAAATTTTTCAAGAAAAGCATTTCAAGAGATAAACGTTTTGTAGGTACGTTTAGTGCTGTGTTCTTTGTGTTGCAGGGGAATACTTCATATTTGTTATTATTTATAAATATTATTAGTACTTATTAGCTTATGGATTACAAATTATAGAAGAAGTATATACAATCCATTATAATCTTCTATAAATTATTTTATTGAACAAGTAGTCCGTGAGATATTTTTTAAAGAATATGTGGAATTTTTTGTGATGAGTTTTATTTAATCAAGCGTTATGAAAAACAGGTTGATACATTATAAAAATTGGAGTTTTATGATCAAATATAAAGCACCCCATTTACCTCAATTGAGTGAGTTATTAAGACTGCTTTGAATTCGTTTCAAATCTTGTTTAATATTCTACTGGTATTTGATTATCCTTGTTTAGTATACCAAACACAAGTTAATAGTGCCAAAAATATCACATAATGATTTTATTTCATGAATATAAACTTGTTTATTTCAAGCATCAATATGTTGTACATTGTTATTTTGTAAGTCACTTTATTTTGAAGATGTTTCATTTGGCAATAAAATTCAATTTCATCCAAAAAACTAATAATCAATACGATATTCCATGTTTTTAGAATACAGTTTAAAATAGGTTTCCTCATTATCTGTGAACAAAAATAAATTAAATTACGCGCAATCAATATTGAAATAGATTTTTTCAAGTGTGTATGAATCATCAAGTATCGGAGAGAATCGACCACAGACACTTGTTAGAAGAGAGATTATTCCAGCTGATATCAGCATTGTCACTTCAGGAATGACTTTCCTGAACAATCAGGGAATGTGAAACGTCACTCTTCTCATTTTATTGCTAAGGGACCACTAACTGAATTTCAAGCTTTTCCTTTTCGAAGGGAGTCTTTTTATCGCACTGATCTTCCCAAGTCACTGTATCAGTACAGGTAATCTTAGAGAGCTATTCATTTTCAAAAGATCTTTGAATTCTGACATTTTTGGTAGTGTTTGAACAATTTTTTGTGAGAATAATAGTTAAAGACACCTCGAAATTGACTTCCGGAAGCTAGTGGCCCAACACCTTGCTAGTCCAATCTCTGCCACATCTGCCAGTTCACTGTGGAAATCTGCCCCGCCCCAGCCATTAAGACGAATTATGTGATTTGGGTGGTTTATTTATGAGATTGGAAGTTTAAGACTAACAAACGAGTTTCAGATTGTTCCTAGACCTCGGAGTTTCCCATTCAAAAGCACTTGAATTCGATAGATTTTACGATATCAGTGAAGGGAATTTGTTACTACTTCAGACTTTTTTTTTGTTTGGAATTTGGCTTGTTTTTCAACGGGTTTTTCTTAATTCGCTTCATTCGTAAAGTTTCAAACATGGGACTAGATTCGAATTATGAGTGTTCCTTATTATGAATATTCCTTCCTATGTTGCAAGGTTATTGTATAAATTAGGCAGATATGAACCTATGTTGGTTCAGTTTGAAAGACAAGATATTTTCTTATAATCAATATGGAAATCGTGTTGTAGAGAAATCTATTTCCTAGCAAATGATAAATAGATAGATGTTAGAATTTACTTTTCTATTTGTTCAATTAATTGTAAATATTTAAAAAATCATTCGTTATCTCACAATGTACTTCTGTATATTGAAAACTATGAACAAAATTATAAACAAATATTATAGTATCGAATCTTGAATTGAATCAGAGCTCCTTCTATTGAAACTCAATATAATTGGCAAGAAAATCATATCGACCGATTAAAAAATGAACTGGACAAAAAAAAGCTAAGATCAGAACCGATTGTACTCTCACCTAGAAGTTTCCTTATATTACTAATTGTTCTGGAATTAATCAACCTATTTTACATTATTATGAAATTGAGAAGTGAAATATATATATCATATGAGTTGAATTACAGATACTAGAATAATGAATTTAAGGAACCTCATCATGGAATCTGGACCAGGCTGATATCCGTGATAACTGACACAATTCAGATTCCCTGTGAATTTCAATTAATACCTACTGTATTCGCAAAATTGTATAAATAAATCTTAATAACTCATTTGTCTTTTTTGGAGGTGATCAACTGGTTCCGGTATTTACACTAGTGGCAGTCGAGATTGCGTGAAAATTCGAAACGGCCGGCGGCACTTCTTGTATTTATTTATACAAATGGCGTGCGTCTATTGGTCAGAGGTAATATTTCACAATTAAACATCTCTTGCCTTCTCGATTACAGCTGGACATTGCAGTGATTTATGCTTTTTAGCAGTCGCCTCGTGATTGATATTGTTACTATAGGCTATTCAAAAAGCAGTGAAGCCTTTCACGGACCAACGCTTCTGAATAGTTTTTATTCGTCGGCGAACTTCTACCTCCGGCTGACAGCATTGGCGGCTCGTTTCCTTTGTAGTAACACGTTTCGAGTAATTTTAATGCGTTTGTGGACGGTTTATACCTATTGGAAGGTGAGGATGGAGCCAGCCGAAATGAGAAGAAGCTCTTTCCAAGACCAGTTACCGGCTTAGAAAGCTCGTCAAAATGAAGCTTCTCTTCCATTGACACTTTCGTGAAGTATAAGTAACCGAAAACTGAGCATTCATAGGAATGAATACCTATGAATATTTTGTATCTATTCAGTGATTTCTTTCTACTAGGTGAGTTGGAAATTGAGAGTCATAATAGACTAATTTTTAATCACTAACACCTAACATTGATCTCGGAATCTACTGGAAAATACTCAAAATAATTATATCAATAAACTATAAATCTTTGAAGAAGGACCATAATCTATTGATAAAATTACGTCACATTGTATATTAATACTTCAATAATAGCATCAGGCTATAAATAGATAATATACATGTTCCAATAAATGATACGAAAGTTCATCTAGAAAATAGAATTCAAAATTCGTGAATGATGATATGTAATTCAAAATCCAAACAATAAGATATAATAACGAACATTACTCAATCACTTCCTGAAATCATTATTGTAATTCAATTTGCAGTTACTACAAGTATCACTTGAAAAATGATATCCTAATCATAGTTCATCATATAATAATTTTTAAGAGAAGAATAGTAAAAAATGATTGGTATTTTTTCACATAATTGAATTTCCATAAAGTTTTTTAAGTTTTTATTTGACTATTTTTGAAATGAATTCATATAAAATGTCTCCAATATCACTGGTAATGAGGTTTCTGAATCTTTTATTCTCCACAGATTTCATAAACTAGGCACATCACAATCAGAAAATATGAAAAAACTCGAATTACTCGTCACTTTCATATTATTGTCACATTATGTATGATGAGTATTATCAATAGCTGAAACTCGTGTCTTGTGTGAACATATTGAATGATGTGACTTCCAATTAGTAACTCACGACCAACTTCAATATAATTATTTAACCATCTTAGCCATTCAATAGTACCTAGATTGTTGAGGACTTTCAGATGAAAGATAAACCCAAAGATGAAAAGAGTCAGATGTTTATAAATTTACATAAGTTACCTGTGTATAATTAGTCTTATGTTTGTTTTATGATGGGAATTGGTTGGTGAATAGTTGCAAAATGAACATCACTAATTGACATGCCTGCTGATGTAGTACTGCATGCAATTGTAAATTAATATTATTGTTCAAGTTATTAAATGCCAAACTACAAAGAAAATGAGCAATTTACTACGTTGGGAGTTCACTTCATGAGGCACGCAAAGCATGGATGCGCCGCAAATTTATTACTTGAGAAAAGGAAAATCACGTTTCATTTCTAGAGGCATGTAACTTTAACAGATATGAGAGTTTACGTCACGATATTGATATCACAGCCCGATATTGCGATATTGATATTAACAGTATTGCACACATAAGAATATGGAACACACTCATGATTATATAATATAGCCTTCTTGATTCGAGTTTAATGAATTGAATACATGGTCAGAATGCACTTCATGAAAATTATTGGAATAAGGAAGTGTTGAATCACTAATAATGGAAAGAACAATCATTATAAGTAGAAAGGAGAAGAATAATAATCCTTTTTTATTGTTCATGAGAAACCAAATACAGAACCGATTTCGAGTTCCGAATCTTATGTTCTTAGCTTCACCCCTATTCTTTATTTTAGTCGCATAAACTATTCAAAAGTAATTCTTACTTCACTTTCAAATTATTTTAATATAATTTCACTGTTATATGGAAGCTTCATAATATAGGCTACCCATCGCTCCGATCTGTATCAAAGACCATTTTCCAAAATAGTTTCCTCAAACAATGGAGAAATTCGTTCCTAAAGAACAAATCAGTTCTGAATTGAAGAATCGAGTCCACATGAAGTGGGTAAACGAATTATTCAACAATATGAATAAATTATTAGCTATTGACACCTAAGCATTTGATACTTTTCTCACTTTGAATAATTTTTGCTTCTTCTCCCTTTGTTATGTAGCCTATTTTAGTACTGTAGGTGTACAATATCTGCAGCTTATGCAGTATCTCTCTAGTTTGTGATGTCTTGCGAATGCTCCCTGAGTCACATTAAAAAAAAAAGAAATTGTAGAATCCGGGTGACAGTGATTAGGAATTGAGTGGGGAACTTACAACTCAGAAAATTTACTATGATATCAACAGGTCATTCAGGTTTGACGTGTTGTCTTACTTTTCATAATGTTAAGATCTGGAGGTGTGAGAGTGTGAAGAGATCCATTGAAGTTGTTGACACTTCACATTTACTGGACGCTGGACCGCGGAGCTACCGACGTGTGAGCTCACCAGCACCAGTCATGCTGCATTTGGAACCTCGAACTGAAACTTACAGGATAAAAGAATACCGCTCTCATCCCAGTTAGATAACACGTGGCAGTGTGGACTACATTAATAATTTGGCGGCTTAAATCTTCATTCGGTGAGTAGAATGGTGTGTGAGAGACCATTGAGCAGCTCATTGTATTCAATTAATATTGGAGAGCCGCTGTCTTCCATGAATAGGAGATCTCTCGCTTGAGCCAACTCACAGCTGCCGACCGAGAAATGTTTAAAAGCTCTTCCATCATCTTCCCTTCCCTCCTCCTCTTCATCCTCCCTCTGTTGGAAAGGTGCGCCAAAAAACTATGACAGACAGAAATAGGAGTGACAAGTGAACGTAACATGGCATCGAAAAACAATCTGCTCTCTAACAAATCGAAAAGGGAAGATGGCAGGTATGATACAGCTTATCTCAGTTGCTATATCTAGAATACTTTCAGTAGCTGTCTTGGGGCTAGCCGTGGCCGAGATGCGGTCATCAGATTTCTTCGAACCAACCATTCCATTCAGAAGGATATATTCTTTTAACAAAAAACGCCAGTGTCATCCTCGTTCAATGCTTTAAACAGTTTCTGATCAATATTTCCACTAAGACTATTGGCTCATCTGAGACAGTTCGTGAGTATAATATTCTTCAGGTTCTGATTGAAATAATGATTGCATTTTTCAAATGAGATTTTCCAATGTATTTCCGTCGACGGCTCGTGCCCACGAAACACATGAAGTTCTGTACAGTGAGAGATACGGGCACTTCACCTGTTTCTGTTTCGTAAGTACGAGCCGCTAGTGGTGTGATAGTTTATTGCTGAAATAAACTCATCGTCCCCATACTCAGTTGTAAAAATCGTCTCAAAAATTCTGTACAGTGAATACAGTACCGTATATTGTTATACACTGATTCTTCAGGATTGAGATTTGTAGGCCAGTCTTGAAAAAGTTTTAAATCAGAGTATGAATCTTGAGCTATTCTTCACCATTTATATTTATATCAATCTCAGCATTGCTCTAATATAGCCTGGTCGGTGGAACTTTGATTACAAATTTTCCACTCCATAAACCCAAGTGGAATTATAAGAGAAGCTCCCATGATGTGTCTCCAATATCTTGTGAATAAAGGCAATCTTCTACATAATAATGTTCACTTTTACGAATCATTGCAGTTCGCATATAGGCCTATTCCAAATTGAGAAATAATCTACACAGAACTGAGAATTAAAGACGAAAAACGAAGTTATGGTAAAAATCAGTTTTAAAACAACTGTCGATAAAGAAATAAGTAAACAAACTAGTCATCCCTCAAAAGAATTATCAGTTAATATGGAATAATACGTTTGAAAATGAGTCATCTTCTGTAATCGGTTCGTCTCATAATAATAGTTCTACTCATCATGTACTCTAGAATGAAACAAAATGAGATGATCGTTCTTGGGATTGAGCTGGCGTAAAAGTGGTTTTCCACTCTAATACTGTAATAATGCATGAATAAATGGAGCAAAGAAGGAGCAAGTTACTTGTGGCTAGAGCAGCAGGGTACGGCGGGCGTTCCAGCATCAGACAGACATCCGCCTTCAACAGCCGAGAACTGTAATCTCTTTAATTGAAAACGAGTGCGCGGTCCCAGTGCTAGCAGTGCTTCTGCAGCTTCCAACAGTCCACTTCGGCGTGGTCTTCCAATTAGCATGAGTTCGAGCAACATCTCTCTCCTCTATCCCACCCTAATACCAGTTTTTATTCACCCTCAGCTCTTCCTGTCTTTGTCGTTCATATTCACCCAATTTTCTTTCACTTACAAGGGCGTTACTCGAAAACTACTCTGCCTGTCTAATAGCCTAGCATTTTGATCTTGTTCCCTTCCCCCTTTGAGTACATAAATTCTCCCCCACCCTACCTTCTCCTCACAACCGGCTACCGATTTGGATCGCTCCAACTTGGACTTAATTGGCTGCTTCAAACACTGAATCTGCTACCTCCTGCATCATCTGCTCCGCCTACTCAACTCCCTCTCTACATAATATTACCTTCTTTCGACACTCTTTTTCTTTTATCCTGAACTGATTATGTCGTTATAAATTTGTTGCTAGTAAGCGTATGCGAAGGTACCTCCTATTGGAAAATGGAATATTATATGGAAGTAGATAAATAAGTCGCCGCCTTGTTCGATATTATAATTGTATTAAAAACTACATAAGCTTTATAAGCATTTAATAGCATTGTCACTGTATTAGCAGCTCAGTGTGCGTGGAGCTATATAATTATAGGTGATACTAATAATTATACTGATTATATCTAGATTTATATCTAGATTTTCCTAGCTTTTTCTAGCTTTGATGGTGGTCAGTACTTCCCGGCTCTTCCTCAGAAGAATGAAGAAGAGCCGGGAAGTACTGACCACAATCAAAGCTCAAAAACTGCAGTACTTTGGTCACATTATGCGAAATGAGTACAGATATGCCCTCCTCCAAGGAATTCTGCAAGGAAAAATAATTGGTGAACGAGGACCAGGGAGAAGAAAAACGTCCTGAGGAATTTCAGAACCTGGTTCAATAAAACATCCCTGCAACTCTTTCGAATCGCGGTGGATAGAGTAAGAATTGCCATGATGATCGCCAACATTCGTCACGGATAGGCACATCAAAAAGAAGAAGTTTTCCTACTGATGCTCTTCCACAAAAATAATTGCAAACAATATCCTACTTACATGGTGTATGTACTTGTTAAGAAGGGAGACTTACTATGAACAGCTTCTACATGTGTCATCATTTGAAATTATTTAGAACTTTGAGAATAGTCGTATCTTATAAACTCTGCCGGAAAGTTATCCTTGTGATGTTAAACGATTGTGGCCTTCAGTAACTTGACTGATATCCTGATATATTGTCGATTGATCAGTATTTGATCAATAGGGATATCCAGATATTAAGCGGATAGGAGTTGTTGGAGGATATATTCACTCAATTTTCTTCCACTCACAAAGGTGCTACTCGAAAACTATTTCATCATGAACAAGACATATACTGGTCCAAAGTTTACTCATTAGAATCAAATAAATTTTTCTTCAAGGAATCAGATTCTGCCAAGGAAGTCACTGCTCTAGTCGTCTTCTTATTCCTCCCACTGTATAATGAATTCCTTTAAGAATGTGAAACTTGTCTTCTCCATCTAAAAATAATGTCATTATTAATCAAGAAAATCCATTCAAAATGGATCATTTTTCTAATAGATTCTTTCAGTGATATAGTTATTATGCTTCCCCATATTCTCATCTAGCCCACTTCAACTCTATCAATTAACTCGATAATGAGGAGATTTCTTTCTATATCTCATTCTATTTATTCCGAAAAATCTGGATCGACATAACTACATTCAATAAATTCTATAAATTCTTCACATCCCTATAATAAATGAATTCTAATAATATTTTTATTCAACCCAGAACGATCATTGTAGGCTACTTGAGAAAACTTATTCCATCAACAAAGCATTATTACTGTATAGCTACACTTAATAACGTCCCCCACAAGTTACAAAAATTGTTAATGTTAGCATTATAGTTGACTATTTTTTCAAAACTTGGTTGTGAGAGAATGAGAGAAATCATTGAGACTTTCTATTGTACAAGAATGATTAATGATGACAGACAATTTCGCCAGTAGAAGTATTATTCCAGGTTAACTCATGTTAGTTGAAATATCGTGACACCATGGTAAACAAATCAAGTCAACAATTAATTTGAATCATTTTATAAAGTTATACTCATATCACAAACAGAATTACTCGAATAATCGAATATGCTGGATTGATTGTAGTTTTGTTAAGATCATTACAAATATTTTCGAATGAAAAGGAAGATGAAGAAAACCGCATGGGTATAGTGGGATCGTGATTGTTAATAGCAGTTGATAAATGGCGTAGATATACATTATGTGTCTGGAAAGACTTGAGCAGGAAAGTTCAATGTTTGCCGCCAACTAATAAATAGAAGTGGGCTTCAAACACAGCAATTGTTACAACGAATTTTCGAAGAATGACTCAATAGTTGCCCAACGCCTAATGTGAAAAAGGTGGGGGAAGATGCCACGCCGGTTACTGACTTGAAGTAACAGCGTCGCAAGTAGGATCGTGATGAGATTATTCCGATGTCTGAGGGGGTTGACTGATGGGAGGGGGTTGCAGTGGAGAGAGGATTCAAGTGTTGCGATTGGCATCATGCACTCTGAAGAGTTTCCTCTTTAGAGATTCTCTTCGTTGATTCTCATCATATTGCGTCTCTTTTGCACATACTACACAATGGATGTAATCGTCTCTTCATCACTGAAGCCAGCCACGCTTGCACTCATTCGACTCTATTCTCTATCACAACCATTATATTACTTCACTTCCTGATGAATATTATTCCTTCCTGTCGTCTCCCATTTCCAATTCCATACATTCTTCAAATGTGCTTTTATTATCAATTTTATTGTAATTCTCGCTCTCTCTCTCTCGCTCAATCTTGCTCTCTCATTTCAGTACACTGCATTACTTCTTCCTTTTTTACTTTCCTTGCCCTACCTACTACCATAGGTAAGAAAAGTATTGCTTTCCAAAAAAATTAAGGTACCCCAAATTTAGGTTTTCTTTCCGTTTCAAGGTCCCCTGAGAAATTTGACTTCAAATTTCGAACTTAAGGTTCTTATACCATGAGGACCCGAGCCGAAGAAATTTAAAAAAAATCATCGAAAACTGGCGGAAAAAATGACAGATAATATGCCAAAAATGGTGTTTTTAACGATTTTCTCGAAAACGGCTCTAACGATTCTTTTAAAATCATACCCGAAATAGTCCTATATAAGCCCTATCGACTGCCATGAGTCTCGTTCCTGGTAAAATAGTAGAAGATCAACAGCATTGTTGAGGAAAATGGATTTCTATCTAGATTTTCTCAAAAATGTCTTAAACGATTTTTTTTAATTGGAACCCTATATAGTCGTTGAAGCTCCATCAACTGGCATATTTTAGTAAGATTAGCAGGGGCGCCACCCCATACTTGAAAAGTTAGCAACGTCTGTAGATAGGCAACCCGCACTACATGAATATGTATATAGGCAACCCGCACTACATGAATATGTATATAGGCAACCCGCACTACATGAATATGTATATAGGCAACCCGCACTATATGGCTCGGTTAGTGGAGTTCGGCAACGCGGGCAGCGCGCTTGACGCTCGTGTACAAAAAGTGTATCAATGTCATTCCATCATTCTCGCAATCAAGGTAATCCGCATCAGGGTTAAAGAAGACAAAAATCTCATTTGAAAGAAGTATTAGTGTTTCATAATAATTATTGGTAAAATACCAGTTAATGTATTATGTATTATAATGTATTGGTTAGTAAAATGTATAATGTATTGTATAATGTATTGGTTATCATCAGTATCAGTATAATGTATTGGTTAATACCAGTAATGTATTGGAAAGATTCCCTGTATTTTTGGACCACGACGTCTCTTGTGCAGTACAACAAATGAAGAGCAAAATGACAAGCGGATTAGATGATGTACCTTGTAGGATATTAAAAGAATGCTTTGGTCCAATAAGTGCACCAGTAACAACATTGATACCACCTAGAACACCATGCAGAGCATTATTCCGAGCAACAGGGATTCTCACTCTGCCTTCCCTGTTCATTCTTGAATCCGCAGCACTGGGCCTCAAACTCGCATCATCGTGGACAAGAGGTGCCGACCTTCACAACTACAACACCCGATCAAGAAACTCATTCAGATTGCAACTACATAGGACGGCGTTTTATGAAAAGAATCCAAGTCACATCAGTAAGAAGATACTCAACTCCCTGCCTCAACACCTGAAAATTATTGACAGTACAGTGAATCTGATAAGTAAATTGAAAGAATGGCTGAAAGAAATGTGTTTCTATGATTTAAAGGAACTGATAACCTGAGTAATAATGTATATAATGTATTATGTAATTGACGATTGCCATACAATTTTTTATTGTACATGCATTGATGGAAATAAATAAAATAAAAATAAAAAATGGAATCGAATGATCCATTATCGATTCCACCTCTTTGATCCGATATATTGGAATACTATAGACCAAAAAATTTACTTTCATTCAAAATGCAAGTCAATTCGGTTAACAGGTAGCTGAAGCGCCGACAGGCGCGAGGCATCATGGCCTTGTGAGAATTTCAAATCACACACAAGATGAGCCGAAGCGCCGGTAACGTGGTTAACGGCGAGTGCAAATTTCACTATAGCAGTTTCTATAATAGTCTAATTTCAATTTATAGTAGATTGCAATTTTGCAGTAGACTTATGAAAATTGCACTCGCTGGTGTCTAGGTGCCTAGGACTAATACAAGATATAGTCTATCCATGCAAAGAAGACCCTCAGGCAAGATGGGGAAATAACTCCAGTTTGATCAATATTTGTTCAAGAATTATAAATGTGCTCTTATTGGTAGATCAAATTTTCCTCACAATTTAAGATCATGTTGATTATTTTTGAACCAATATTGACCGAGCTGGTGTCATTTTCCCATATTGCCAAGGTTCTTCTTTGATTGGGCAGAATATACTTGTATTAGGCCTACGCGAATATGAATGGCAAGGAAAGTTGTGTGAGTGTACCACACCAGATTTTTCTTCTTAATTCCCTCTCTATCTTTTTATACAATCTTCTTATAATATGTTATTCCACATAGGCCTACACATTCTACACAACATCACTTTCGTTCTTTAACCCTTCCTCTTTCAGTTATATTAAGTTATTTTTCCTTGGAGCACTAACTTATACGTGTTTGGTTTTTTTCTCTTGATCGCTAATCACACACTTATGTCTCTGTCTTTCCTTCGCTTTCTCCCACTCCTTCCCTCACTAATCTCATAACACCTTAGCTCTCTTCTGAACTTTTTTATCCTTTCTCCTACCCCATCACTCTTTCTCACTCTTACCCACATAATTATCTCTTCTCTCTACTTCCTTTTCCCCGCTCCTCCCACTTCCCCCACAAAAAGCACAAGGTAGGTCAGAGGTCCGCTCGTGCCCAGCCCGGGGTTAAATGCTAAGTCCGTGTTCAACACACTCGACTAACGTACCAATCGTCTAATGACAATACACAGTCGAGACAAAGTGAATCTTTCAGCTCGGAGAAACATTGTCGGTCATCACGAGTTATAGTTTGCACACGCTGAGAAGAGACGCCTTCACAATGTAAAGTATATTACGTCGGCGTCTCTTTTCATCTTGTGCGGACTATCAAAACTGCTAAGTGCAGTTCTGGTCCAGTGCATGTAGCAACTTAGCCGGGCTGCCACTTTTTGCAAACACAAATCTAACGATATCTTTATCAGTGAAATAAATGCAAATTTCAGTTTTACCTAATTCTAATCTCAACAATGCTCTTATGCTCAGCTCCATCAAGCGATTTCAGTTCCAATCCATGATTAGCACAATGTTGGATAGAAAAGCATAGAATAAGATAGAAGTAGGTGAGTGATAAACAGAAGTAATAAATATGAATGGATAACAACCAACTCTTATCTAGCAGAACACGTTCTCCTCTTTTTAATAATCAAAATTACTCGTACCGTACCAGGATATCCACCAATGGTACATACATGTAGCTACTAGAAGAATTGATAGCAGTATTACATGATTGATTTATAAAGTTATAATTTCCGCTTCAAATCACTGGCGACTTGTGCCCACGAAACAGGTGGAATATCCGTATATTCCACTGGAATACGGTACGTGGTACTGTACCGTATATTCTACGGTACAGTACTTCACCTGTTTCATGGGCACGAACCGCCAGTGCTTTAAATATTAAAATCGGTAGGTAATCTGTTGGTTACTACGGTTACAAGTGATTGAATTTTCAAGAGTAGCCTACATAATATATGACATGGCAAAGGGAATTTCATGAATCGATCAATCTTATTTCCAATTTCTTATTAATCTTTTGCACTTCTCGACAGCAGTAGTACTTTCCTACTTTTTCCAGCAGCAGCCTACTATAGTCAATCCTAGAGAAAGACATTTATCGGGAGCTTTTTCAAGGATATACTCATGTTCAAGAAGAAGCTCTACTAAATGAATCTTCGAATTAATTTTGTCACAGTTACAGAGAGTCTCAAACGTGTACAAAACAATAAAAGTTCCTTCTCTCTTCAAATCAACGATTGGCAATGCATGTGCTAGGTGTGATTTTTCACAACTCATCTGTTGAACAAGATACTCTCCTCATTTTGCTATTCGTTCCAATAACACAGTTTTACATCCGATGTGTTTTATGCAAAAACTCACTAAGGAAGAGGAAATAAAAAGAATGAATGATATTGAGTCAGACTATCTGTTCGCTAAGAGCATCGAGTGGAACAAAAAAGAAGACAATAGTCTCGAGGCGGAAAGAGGATTTGTTTGTTGAAGAGATAGTTAGTTGGAGTGCCACGTGAATCGGGCATAGTAATGCGCCGCGGGCCAAATAGATCGGTCTGGCACAGGTGGGAACCTGTTCTGCCCAAGAGAGCGAAACCAATAGAGAGGAGAAATAACAAGGATCCACTTGATAAGATATTCCCACTGCAGCCTACCTGATCATCATCATTTCCATCCAACTCCATAAAGGCGAAAAAGGATTTCTTAAAAACCCGTCACACTGTCCTGTTGATCACGTGCTCTATTGAGTGAAAGAAACAGCATTTTGGAAACGGATTGAATCTCATTCATCATTTCCTGATTAGTAACCTAATTTATCTCGAAGTGACCTGCATTTTTAATCTGTTTTATCATTCGATTTTCATCGGATTATTTTTTCATCGTAATCCGCTTTCGTAGTTTATCATTTGATTTTTTAACAATAATAAATATTGAAAATTCTTGAAAACAATATTCTACTGCAGTTCAAGTTCTTGGATCGCACTCTACACTTGCTCCCATAGTGGTATTATTATTGAATAAGTAGTATTTTCATTTTTCTATAGTATTTTAAAGAGATTTATTCACGGTACAAAAAGATCATTGACCTATTGAAAACTTTATTCAACCTTCAAATTTATCTGATATTCTCTAAATGCCGATCTCAAATCCGGAGAAGTTACGTCTCATGACATCAACTCAAAGTCTCAAACTCGACTGGTTTGAAAGATGTCAAGACTATGACATGGGCTTGTTTGAGGATGGAGACGTCTCCTTCTATTTTCATTTTCAAAGGTGTTAAAGGCTATGTTTAGCGTTTGGAATAAGGTCTTGTCAAGTACAGAGTGCTCAGTAAATGTGAAAGTAATAAAAATTTACAATAGTGCTATTCGTCACCGTGGTCAAGTATCAGAGCTGCCAACGTGACTATTAAAAATTTACCACATTTTTATTGCTTTGTATGAGTGGACATATCCGTTGACAACATCTCTCTCACGAGGGAGAAATAGTATACTGACGGTAGTGATAATGTGTTGTTGTATGGGCTGTGCGTGTCTCTTTTCCAGATGTGTTATTCACATATTTTCAACAAATTTACAAGTTTCGAGCAGGCGATGGAATGTGGAGACATCAGGGTGCGACGCGGCCTGCTCTGCTCTGCCCCACATGGCGATCTATCTCAGATTTCAGGCAACCGTCGGCCATGCAATACATTTTCCAGCGCTTTTATTGTTGAAATATAAACCCTATAAGCATTATGCAGTACATAAATACCGCTGTCACTGAAGCATATCAAGTTTTCATAGCGATGAATAATTTAAAATGTTATTACTTCCTGTGCTCGCCGTACTATCAGACAAGTTTGCAAAATTATGCTCCTTCCATCCATATATTTATAAATGTAGCCTCGATAAGATCCGCTGGTCTCTTGAAACTCCATCTAAGATATACTGTGAGATGAATGCAGTCTAGATCAAAATAAGAAAAAAATAGATTGATGTGATGATGCAAACTTTGTTATGCAAATCTTAAGCTTTTTGTATGATTTCTATTTTGTATTCTGTAACTTCTCACAACACCCGCCACATTCATAGTAGTAGGCTAGTAGAAGTATAATAACAATTCCATTTTCTTCTGTAAATCAGTAATAATAAACTCATTAAGCTTTTAGTTTGCTCCTATTGAATTTGTTTAAAAAGCGTTATCACTCCACATATTTATATTATAGATTCATCTCATAATGTAATGACGAAAATTGAGAAGCTTTTCATAATTCAAACTTATGAAAATCACAATTTATTTTTTTAAGTGTTCCAGGAAAATAAATAGATAGAGATCACAAGATAAAAACAATAATTCATCTGGCCCAATGGCCTCTTTATTCATTCCTCTTCATTTTTCACTCTGATTAATATTAGGTTATCATTTAAAATGCAAGAATGCAACCCTATAACTTCAGAAATATATTGCAGTAGGAAATTGAGTTCCTGGCGGCGGAATGTTCTTGTTGGTAGCTGATGACATCTTCTGACATATTTGATATGTAATGAAGCCATCATGAACCCTTCATCGACTTTCATCCATGTTCAAGAGTCTCAAGAACCTGCCTCTAGAGAAATTCCTCTAGCAATACACCTATGTGTGATATTAGTTCAGTGTTGTGATGTATCGATCGATACTTTGACTATCATTCTTAAAGAAGTTCTTCTAATAATTCTACCTGAAAAATTGAATAGGGTGGTATAAAATGATTTAATTATTTGGATCTGCAGATCCAGACATCCATGTTCTCAGTAGGATCGGGGAATGCCACATTCAGCTTCTTGAGGCTCTAAGGCTGAGGCCGCACTGCTGGTGGGTAGAGCGTGGAGGGTGGAGAGTAGTTGGTAAATCTATAGAACATACACACCATCCACAGTAATACATCGTATGAATGGTATGACGTCATACTGTTTTTTGAGGTTATGTTGTCCATATTTAAGAATTTCAAGATGGCGGCTGAACACATACTATTCATACGATGTACAGGAAATATACACCCTGTATTAAACCTGTGTATTGTTTATTGTATTAAACCTAAATAAACCCTGTATTACTGTGGTTGGTGTGTATGTTCTATAGATTTACCAACTACCCTCCACCCTCCACGCCCTACCCACCGGCAGTGCGGCTCAGCCTAAGACAATGAAAACTAATAAGAAGTTTATTGTGGTTTCATTGCAAACCAAACATGTTACCAATCAATTGATAATACAAACATTTCCGCCGCCAGGAAACTCAATTTCACGCTGCTATAGAGCACATGCTATATTTTTGATGTTGTGGTTGGGGGAATTAATATATGGAGGTTCTGATATGTGGATCACCCGCTACTTTTTTATACAGAGTGTTTCAGGAGGAATGTGCGATACTTCTCAGGCTGATTCCTTACGCTAAGTAGACAAAAAAGTTCCATGGGACCAACCCCCAAAAACGCTTTGTTACCGAAATAACAATGGCGGAAAATTGAGATTTTTCAAAAAATATTTATTTTTCTAATTTTTCAGAGGCTTTGCTGAGGTTCTAAAATAATCAATTCCTATGTAAAATTAGCTGAGGAATTCAATGGAACCGTCTGAAATCTGTAACTTCAACGGTTATTGAGATAATTGAAAAAATATGCTTAAAAAACGCCATTCAACAATAAGGGTTATAACTGGATAAGGAATCATAAATTTGTATTTTTTATCAATGGAAGTTGAAGAGAGTCGGATTCTAAAGAAAAATGTAAATGGCAGCGATTGTGTAAATCTTACCCAAATCTCAGAAATAGCGATCAAAAATCGCAAAATTCGACAAAACATAGCACAAGTGATAAATTTGTATTTAGTAGCGATTTTGCGATTTTTGATCGCTATTTCTGAGATTAGGCTATACAAATAGGCTATTTTTTCTAAATAGGCTATCACAAATAAAGAGAATAATCGAGGGAGTGTGAATTCATACCATTTTCAATTATTATTCTGATAGTTTTCAGTTGCTGTTGAAAGTAATCAATTGAAAGGCAAGGTGATGGCCACTATATTAATTCCCATCGCCTCTTTTTATTTCTATTTATTCATTCATTTATTTGAGGAAATACAATATAATATGATCATAGGATGAAAACCGAGATTGGAATGATTCAATCCTGAAATAAATTATAGGTACATTTCAAGTCTTGGAAGAAATGATAGCCCATGACATCATTGTTAATTCACACTCCAGTCATTTTTAACAACATTCCGGCTGGAATGAGTTTTATTTGATGATTCTCTCAACACTCTTTGGTATCAAGTTTCGCATGCAAGAGAAGAGGAATGTCCGAGCCGTATCTTTTTCGGTTCCGAGTACAAGAAAGATTATGGAAGATAGAGACCGCTCTCTCGTGCTGCCGACAAAGACATGTTACAGCGAATTTGAAGCTTATTAGTATATTATGCGTAGGAAATTTTTCTGTACCCGTCTAGATAGGTTAGCCGTAAATCAGGTCGAGTAAGATACATTGGTCAATTATGTAAAGTAATGTTGATAAGTGATTGTGTTACGTCTGGACTAATGGATAACTATTAGCGCGTTGTTGGGCTTTGTACTTGTAGCAGTGCGCTTGTCTGTTGCTCTTTGCACTCGTAAATCAAAGCAGATCGCTGCAACGATTGCAAACGATTACTGGCTGACCGGACTGTCTGTGATCAGATGAGCAACGGCCGGATCAGCGGCAAAAAATCACAGGCCGCAGGCAAGCTGTGAAAATCACATGAGGCTTGCCTGCCACGTCATATCGCCATCGCTTCACACACGTCGCTCATCGTGAGTCAAGTTGCTGAGAGAAAAGATTCACAGAAATTATTCAATCATACAACTATCCAATTTCCGATATACAGGGTGTTTCAGGAGGAACGTGCAATTCTTTACAGGTTGATTCCTTACACCAAGTAGACAAAAAAGTTCCATGATACCAACCCCCAAAAACGCTTTGTTACCGTGATAACAATGGCGGAAAATTGAGATTTTTCAAAAAAATATATTTTTTTATTATTTTTTAGAGGCTTTACTGAGGTTCTAAGATGAGCAATTCCTATGTAAAATTAGCTGAGAAATTCAATGAAACCAATTCGAAGCTTGTAACTTCAAAGGTTATTGAGATAATTGAACAAATACGCTAAAAAACGCCATTTTTCAACAATAAGTGTTATAACTGGATAAGGAATCATAAATTTGTATTTTTTATTAATGGAAGTTGATAAGAGTCGTATTCTAAAGAAAAAGTTGAATGGCGGCGATTGTGTACATCTTACCCAAATCTCAGAAATAGCGATCAAAAATCGGAAAATCACTACTAAACACAAATTTATCACTTTTGCTAGGTTTTGTCGAATTCGAACTGCTCGAACTAGCTCCATTGAATTCCTCAACTAATTTTACATAGGAATTGCTTATTTTAGAACCTCAGTGAAGCCTCTAAAAAATTATAAAAATAGATATATTTTGAAAAATCTCAATTTTCCGCCGTTGTTATCTCGGTAACAAAGCGTTTTTGGGGGTTGATCCCATGGAACTTTCTCGTCTAATTGGCGTAAGGAATCAGCCTGAGAAGTATTGCACATTACTCCTGAAGCACCCTGTATATTGTTTTCTTCGTTCTTTCTTATATTTCAAGACGTCTTTCGTAGATAAAATTGGCATTTTTGTGGAGAACTTTGAAATTGTGGAATCAGATCTGTTAACACTTCATAATGTTATCTATCAATGCATCAATGCGTCGTTCATCGTGTTGGTTTCATCAAATGATCAGAAGTTCAATAAGAGAAGAGTGAATAAATTGATTGTTGTCTGCTTTAAGCTCAACTAGAACAGTTCTGAGCGTAGAAACAAAACGAGAAATCATGAGCTGCATCTGCTTTTCAGAGCTGCAATCTTCCGTTCTAATTCCAAATTGAAAGAGTTTATAACATTGCCCAACGCCTGGAACTTTTAAAAATTTTACTGATATTTTTCATAATTATCATGGGTTAATATTTTTCATAATTTCATAAGTGAACAAATTCTAATTGGATTTTTTTATCAAAAATACCTACCCACTTTCTTTCAACAGTACAGTGGCCTATATATCATGATAGATAATTCCTTCAGGGAGCAATTCCGATAAATTCCTAGTCTAATTTATTATATTTTCGTTTTTGTTTGTTGTTATCAATTTGTTTGGTTTTGGTTCAATAGAAGAAGCATTAGTGTATTCTACTGAAAAAACTGATTCAGGCATGTTCGTTCATACGAGCTTTATAAACTTTAGGATGGAGCTCACAATTTTTTTATTTAATTTAAGACCCGTCTCAATTCAACAACGGGAAATTGGAGTTGGGACATGAGTTGATTGCATGACCACATTCAATAACTAACCCATTCTAAACTTTTTGTGCAGTATAATCTCCATCAGTAAAGACAAAGCCATGGGGCAAACGCGTTCACACAGTTTGAAACTGTCGTTTGGTATTATGAAAATCAGTTTTCTATTCCACAGACAGAGATAGATCTACTGCTAATAGAAATACAGTGTATCTAGTCATCTGACATATCTCTCTAGACTCCGAATCTTGAAATATTAATAACAAGATATATTGGTGAAAGAGAGGCCACTTTTAAAACGATAAATTCTTATAACAATATGAGTTGAGCTATTCCCAATAGACATAAGGTAGGAAGTTAACTAAAAATAATAATAAATTTTTCGAATCACATACCTAAGGATGATTTGGGAAGTAGGGTTATGAGAGAATAATGATTATAAACAAACAATGTTGAAGCGTATTGACGAGTAAGAGAATAACTAGATAAGGAATAAACCGCCAATATTAAATGCCTTCTATTACAAAAAAAAACACCTTCTTATGCAATAACAAATGAATTGACATTATTTCAATAGCTGATGCAATTTGTACTATAATTTCACTGTATCTGTTGAAAATAAACAGTATAACCATATATTGGATTTGCAGGTTTTCAAACTACAGTAACTACAAACTTCAACTTCAATAATATGAAATCAGTTATAATAGAATGTATTTCGAATTTTTCTAATTTCTAAATGAATTAATTGTGACTAATTAGGCTGAGAGGAACTGTAATGAGAAAAACGAGTTTAATCAAGTAGATGCTCTATAATATTGCAATATACTGGGTTGTGTCTTCTTTAATGATTGATGTAAAGATTGAATCGAGATATGAGACCTTTTAGCTGAAAGTTTCCCATATTTCTTATGATAATATGAACCAGATTAAGAATTTGAACTAGCACACTCATATAAGATAAAAGGTTGATCAACTTCTCATTATATATCTCTTACTCCTGTGTCATTGATTTTCCATAAGGATAAAATTGTTTTACAGATCAACTGGCAACAGTTCATGATATAAGTTCATATTAATAGGATCCGCTCCATTTACTGAACTAATAACTCAGAGAGAAAGAACATTGAGACCGGAATAAATCCAACAGCTTAATACAGATTGATTGATACATCAGGTTGTCAAAAACAAACTTAATAGTACGTAAATAACATGCTGATGTACACGGCTCCGAATAAAAAGGAATATGTTCAAGAATGTTCAAGAATATTTGAATCTCAGTTATGTGTAGCATCGTATTGTAACGCCTTCATTCATAATCTAACAGTGGAACATTTCAACTGTGGACCTATTACTTGAACCAAGATGTTTTCAAAATAGAAGAATCATTCATTAATACAGTTGGAAAATTTCCTCAAGAGAGAAGCCTAGCTAGAGGAGTATACAAAACTGAAGTCTAGAAGGATGTTGTTTCTTAGGTCAAATCCATCATCTTTCAATCACTAAGCTATAAGAATATTGATAATATGAAATTGACATTCCAATAAGCCCAACGATAAATTATTGTTTATCAATTGAATGTTATGATGATCTCACCTGTGATCCCTGAGATGGTCCTGCCTGCGGAAAGCCTTGCCACAGATATCGCAGGAGTAGGGTCGCTCGTCGGTGTGCGTGCGTTCGTGGATCAGCAGATTGTACGACTTGGTGAACTGTCGGTTGCAGAATTTACAGATGAATTTCTTTTTCGGTCGCGTCGAAGAAACAGCTACAGCAGCCGGTTTGTCGGTATAACTAGTTGTTATACTCGCAGTAGTTGAACATTTTCCCGTATCTATGGTGGTAGTAGAAGAGGTTGTAGGCTGGTAGAGAAGGAGGGAAGGGTAAGAGATCTCAACGTTGCCGGGGAAGGCGGGTGGTGATGGGCTGGGAGGGAGGTTGAGGACTTCGTCTTCAGGGTCGTCGAGGAGGACGTTGGAGGAGTCATCGGGTGAAGATGGTTTGGGAGGTATTGACACGGTTTGAAGTCGTTGTGAAGAGTTGACAGAGGTGCTGAGTCGATGTAACGTGAGGTAGGACTCGAGAGCTTGCAGGCTGAGTGCAGTGGCAGCCGGTGAGTCCGGGGGCAGCAGGGCCGCTTGCTGCAAGGAAGACATCATGGCGGTTTGGAGGCTGAGCGCGACACTTTGCAGTGAGCGCTGGAGGGCAGCTCGCGCCGCGTCATCATGCTGGCCGCCCCCAGCGCCGCCTTCGCCGCCTCCGACCATCGGTGACGTCACGTCGGCCGCTGTCGTCGGCAACGCCTCTTGCTCCTGCATCTCGTCCTCGGCTTCGATCAACATCAATGTCTGCTCTTGATTCCGACTCCAGCACATCAAACCTTCAATCGATGCACAACCACAATGTCCTAACCTATCTAAATGTCACGTGTAGGCTCACTACAATCTGCAAAATTATGAGTTCATACTGTTCTCAAACTATTACTGAGATTTCCACGTTATTGTTTTTCACTGAATCACCCGGCGGCTAACGACTTTTCGAAAAACGAGGGAAAACATTGGCTGAACGATATTGTAGGTTAGGACGGCGGCGGCTGTGTAGCGTCTATCTATCTATGAGTGGTCGGGTGGTGGGGGCCGTCGTCTTCCCTGCAGAGCAGGCGACGCGATACTAACGCCACCTGTGCAGCCGCGCACAACCAACCAACTCTGTTCAAAGTTGTTTCCCGCTACCCACCCCTCCCCAGCTAACCGCTCACCCCTCCAAATCACAGCCGAACAGCAATCTCCCCTTCCGCACCAAAAAACGTCCAAACACATATAGGTACAATAATGATTGTACTGCCGCCAGCAAAGTATGTAATATTTTTTTCATAACAATATACACGTTCTTATCTCCATATCGCCTATTTGAAAGGCTGTAAACAACGGTTTTTGATGTGGCAGATTGAGTACATATTTTATACACCTTCTTCCTTCCAAATATTTTTGTTGTAAAAATCTAATTTGTTGTACTGTGTAGAAGCTATTATTATGAGGAAGTAGAGATTTAATCTATTTACCTGGTCACTGGTAATGGATTGTTGAACATATTATCAGATATGTCAATATTAGGAATGGTTTCTTCAATTGATCTATTATCATAAAGTTCCAAGTGATGAAATTGCTGTCCATTCAGTATCCATTGCATCTTATTAACGTTCGAAGAGATTAAATAAAAAAACATATTTTAATGTGTCATAGTGTATAATTAAAATCTTATTCTATGTTCATTTACAATATTGTTTGAATCTAACCATTCGAAAACTCGCTTCAAAGATATTATTTTTCAATAATTATAGTAATATAAGTACAAATCGATCATAAATCATAGTACGTAGAAACTTGTCCTGTTGATAGATTCATATATTGCAGGGGCAATATAGGCTATTGGTGGTACAGCTATCGTGTTCGATCTTAAAAATGTAGTGTAATTCATTCCCCATCTATAAAATCCCCAGGCTATAAAATTATTATGGTCAATAATTAACCTCTTATATTATTCGTATAAATTCATATTAAAATCTGTGATTTCCATAGGAAACTCAATATTCATAAGATTCCATCAAGGTCACACATAGGTTCCACAGCAAAATGTCACAATAATTACATAGGCATCCATTAGAAGTGATAATCTACTTCTAGGCTGATATAGAGGTACTGTACCACTATTACATCTGGCTACCATTTATCTCATCAAATTTTTACATTATTAGCATGAATAACCTTTTATTGAACCTCCTTCATTGATAAAAATGATAATAATAGAAAACCTATAGGCCTATAATCGACTTCTATAGAGGAATTATGACGAACGTTTATATTTATAATTTGTAGTGGGTCTATTTCAACACAAGGCGTCCAGGAATTATTTACAATCAAACTTTTTCCTGCAGTACGGTATTCGAGGATAGCCTAATTTCAAAACTACTCATCGATCGACTTTAAAACTAATACTGATTGGCTAATACATTATTACATTTGCTTGAACAATAAGGTTTGTAAGATAGTTCTTTACCTTATAAATTTTAAAACTATTATGCTATATTCTCCACAGTTGATTATTTAGAGCTCTTGGGCAACTAGTCTTAGTATAATTATAGGTTATTAGTGGAGAGCAGATTTTTTGTCAATATGGCGCTTGTTATAGGGTGTTCAAGTGTTCGTGCATAGGGATTCGTTTTTAGCAATATGATTTCAAAAAAGCAGCCGCCATCTTGAAAAAGCTTTACTCCCTGGCAATTAATAACGATACAGACAATTAGCAATCATTATTTGATCTTTACGAGACAAGCCTTCCTTCATTCGATAGGTACACCAAACTCTTCAATCAAGATTTGAACAAAGTTGGTTCAGAAGACAAAGGAGTGTGAAAAGTCAGTCGTGTCAATATTGCTGGCTTCGGGTACAATATTGAATGACTCGTGGAATGTTTGTGCATTGTAGAGGTACCAGTTTAGTGCAGAATCAAGGACATCGACAACGGGCAACAAGTTAGGCTGGCGAAGGATAAGCCACGCTCAATATATCTGTGTTATGAGCTTAAGCCAACTTGACGCTATATCAGGCCGGAGCAGCATTGGTTAATCGCGTTCTATTCGGATGCGCATACTCACACAGCGACACACGCTCGCACACCGCAAGTGAACGAGTGAGTATAGAGTTGCTGCTTTCGAACCGGTACGCTCGTTCGCTTCATTTCCACCAGTGAGAGCAACAGAGACAAAGAAAATATCGACTGGATGAGAGATATTCGGTCACCTCTTTAGAGCTATTGATTTTACAACAGGCATTAAGACCAATCCAATAAAACCGAGACACTAACTTATCGCTTTCCGGTACTCATAGTCTGGTTAACCTTGCTTCAAGATCAAACTGATTTTCCAAATAAAATTCACTTCAGACTCCACCTAAATGGGGAAATGTTGATATAAATAAGTCAAATTTGAATTGGTTTTCCATTCAAAACATGGAAATAATCATGTATGTAGGCTGATAATCGATTCATTGAGCAACTGTCTACTCAATAAATCATCTACATCTGAATCATCCATGAGACAAAACAATATTATCATTTATTATGGATATTATTCCATCTCATCAATTCCTGAACGAAATCAATTCTGGAATATTCATATAATTATTTAACCTTATTGTTATATCCATTCCATTGAATTGAATGAATTCATTGTTTGTTATTTGGGTTCCGTTCTACCCTTTGCAAAGATAGATTTGGATTTCGTCACTAATATTCCAAAAATGGATTATGGAAATAATAATAGCTTCTCATAGTGTGTCAAGATCATCGTAACTGATAATGAGAGTTTAGTAGTCCCTTGCCTGCCTAACAGGATTTTTGGAAATTACTTCTTATGATTTGCTTTCAGATTTTAATCATGTTTTTGTTCATTCACAGGTATGATAAAGATTCAGAAGTACAAAAACGTCGAATTCGGTTGGCATAGATATCAAGTGGTTTCGTCCCAAATCTCAACCTTTTTTTCAAATTCAAATCAAATTTATTCTTTAGATTACAAAACACAACATGATCTACAAGACAAGAATAATAATTCTATTGTTAATGCATGTGTATACTTCTACAGTGTTCCTACTACCTCTTACAATAGAATATTCTAGACAAGTAATACACCCCAGGAAGTTTACTTAAACATTACAATTCTGGAAAACCCCCATAGGTTACAAAAACCTTTTCAAATTGAAAGAGTAAAAGTGTTTTTCTAGATACATGAAGGCTTAACAAGTTACATGAAGTATTCGATTTTCGAAAATCAACGACCAATAAATAGAGTTTTTTTATTATATGCGACGCTGCAATCAGGGTGGGCTCTCTCTCACTTCGGGTACAGGATAAATGGTAATTTATGATTTGGAAAGAAAAACATTTCCTCCTCGTCTGTTTTATGAATAGCGTTAGATTCTCAGTTACGCTTAAGTGGCAGAATCTATCACCACCAAGTGAGGCCTGCTTGACGATCACAATAACAGGGCACTCTCGACTCCACCATATTTAACAGTCCATAAACAACAACTACGAGCTATCAATGCCCTTAGTGTCCGTGGCGTAAATAATGACCAGCATTAACTCAGTGCTTGCTTGCTGGTCGTGGGTGGTGAAACCTCCCATCTCCCACCCCACCCCACTCCAATCTTATTCATGAGACTTTTCTCCTTGATTCAACTAGATGTACTTGCGGTTACAACACGGTTTAGTTTGTACAAAAGTATGGTGCTTATTCGATAGAGAAACATGCTCTTGTTCCTGCTATTTGGAAATGACTGTAAATCAATATGAATATTCACTTGTGTGGACGATGATCGTTATCCGATCATGAATACTCTTAAATTGTATCTGCAGTTGATACAATTTAAAACGTTCAATAAAACTTATCCAAGATGCAAGACGTTCCCATGAAATAATGAGTTCCATACGATGTTATGGAACGATAATTAATATTGTTGAAATACTGCCTGAGTATGGATATTGCTCACTTCCAAAGATTCTAGTATTATTCCACCAATCATTTATTTGATTTTTTTTTCTCTATTCAAAAGATTCATCTTCTAATGTAGCCTACAATAACAAATTATTGTCAAATCGCCATCTCGTAATAGTGACTATTTGACCGTTATCATTCAATGACTCATTATTTCCAATATTGACAGTTGGTTATTTCTCGGGTTGTGATTTCAAAAACTAAAAATCAGGTCCACTCTTTAAACAAACCTACTCAATAATTATTTTTTGAATAGATGGCTTTTCTCAAGACGTTGCATTTTCTATTAGTTTTGTATCTGTCTTCCTAGTACCGCATACCGTACTAATTCTACATTTCCCTGATCAAACTGATTCCCTTTTCCTCATTCATTTCTTTATATCTTATGATTTGATTACTATTCAAATGATCATATTATAATTATATTATTATTCACATGATCAAATCATAAATTAATATTGGTAACGTCATTCAGACGGAGATTGTATAACTTTCGATACCACTAGAGCATAGATGAGTTACTTAAGTACAATCAGAGATAACAGTGGTCTATCCATTCTCCTGGATGGTCTTCTCATAGGAACATTCTCGTATCGGTTACGTCAATCCAACAAATGACTTTGTAATTTTCTCAGACACAATAGGGTTTATAAGTGATGACGTTCAATGAATAACTTCATTAGTGGTGATTACTAATAGGGCATGATTGTCAACATGATGAATTGACTCGATTAGGAAGAATCTAATTATGGTTGATCCTTCAGACTTCAGAGAGTTATCTAGAGAATTATTCTAGGCCCTCCTTCTATTATTGTGAGTTGATCGGCAAAGTTTTAGTATAAGAGAGTATGTTGAAAAAAATCTGGGAGGTAATCTGAAATATAATACTTCAAATCTCAATGATATAATCCTAAAGTGTTGAAATACATTACATATTCCATTATAAGTCAATTGACTATCGAATTTATGTAGTGAAAATCCCCTACCGTTCAATTCAATCCATTTGTGCTCGCCGACCACTCTATACTCATGTATATTATGTAATAATCTGTGTAACAATTTACAATGTAACACTCTATAAGAATGTTACCCCTACTATTACCCTTGTGTTTTTTTTTCATTATTATCTATAGAGGAACAAATTATTATTTTTTGGGATCTAAGATCGGTGTGTATTCCATGTACCCATCTAGGGAAAATCACGTTAAATGAGGAAGTGGAATAGCCCTTGGGACTACCCACAATTAAAAGCCATAAGCTGAATAGATAAATTACTTTGGATCCAATAATTAAAATAAAGACATTTGAAATATTTTTCTTGCATTCTTCCCACCAAGAATGATCATCTTGGTCTTGACTATGAACAAGTAGAGATTATTCCAAGCCTAGTAATACTAAGTTCGCATAATTCGTTTTATAACTTGTTACAATAGTTATACAAATCAAGGAATTCAGTTACCTCTCACATATGGAGGAATTAACACACGTAGGATCATGACAGAGGTAAAACTTCAAAAGAAGCCTAATCAAGAGCAATCTAGAAAATGGTGAAATTGATAGATCTTCTGCTAGAAACTCGCGCTAGAATTTTGATAGCACTTGGTGTAGGAGGGTAGAAAAGGATCGAAGCTGAATTCTAAATATGAATCAATTTGAATGGTATTACAGTTGAACAACTGCTGGAATATCATAATAATAATAATAATTGATTCGAATATCCAATGAAAAGTATAATATATGGTCCAGTAAATTCTTGTTACAGAGGTAATCAAGGCCTCTTTTAAAATTACGAATGAATCTTGAGTAGGCTATTTGACAATTCGCTCTACAGTGGTTAATGAAATGGCTTTGATTTTGACGACCTTATCACGAACGAAATTACAAGTAGAGGGCAACGCATTATACTCTACAGCAGCCTTGAACGCTGATCTGTTAGCCAGAAAACTAAAGGGTAGCGTGATAGCAGTTTTGAAGAGGCGAAGATGGTTTGCACATGAGGAGAAAGAAACACGTGTAGAGTGGCATGGCCTACACATGTTCGGGCCTTGCAACAGCTCCCGTGAGCATCTACGACGGCAATTAATATTTTGCTCGATTTATGTACAACGAATATTCTCATCGAGGTTGGAGGCAACAAGCACTCTGTGCAGCAGGCTGTGCGTGGGCGTGCGTGCGCATGTGCGTGTCGCGCGCTGGCCAAATGTAATTAGTGGCGCAGCGGGACGCTCGCCGATGCCAGTCAGCGGTCCGGCTGCATTAAATATCGCAGCTCTATCACTGACTGTCTCACTTGCACGCGCCTACGCGTCCGGGACGCAATGTAAAATAATGCAGCTGACACAGAATTTCTCGTAAATAGGCGCCGAACGTTTGAAAACAGCCGCTGCTTTTCTCATATCATGGCTCCTTATGCAAATACGCACACACAATTACTACGCTGATATTATTAGTAGCAGTTTCTACCTCCATTATGAGACAAGGACGTTTGATAATAATATTTTGTCCTGGCAAAAACGGTTAGCAATCCCTTTTCCAACTTAGAATGCGTGGTGGCTCACTTTGATTTACTACTAATTGGAAAACATTCGTGTTCCTTGCTCTTGATGGCTTGAAAATTTTCAAGAGTTATGCTCCTGGTATGAACTGAATCTCAATGGATTTTTCCCGAGCTATCTGAGAAAAGTTTCAATTCTTCAAACTTTACTATGCGTTCGAAAAATTGAGTTCATAAACATTCTACAGATAAAATCTTCTTTCTATTCACAGAGAAATTTATAATTAATTTGAATTAATTGATGCAGAAAAACAGTAGATGAGATAAAGATTGCAATCAGTGTAAAGCAGAAATCCTTCAGGAACTGGATCAATCACCCTACTGATATTAACAAAGAGATCTATAAACGAGCAAGAAACAATGCTAAGAAAATTACAAGAACAGCCAATTAGCAAGCGTGGGATGTCTTTATATCAAATATGGAAAATGATTTGCATGGTAGACAGGAATTTGCATATAAGTCTATGAAATCGATGAGCAAAGCACGAAAAGAACGTGTAAAAATAGATTGTGTATCAGAAAAATATTGGATAAAACACTATAAGAATCTTTGGTTTTATGATTCATTACCTGAAAGAGAAATTGTAAATTGTGCTGAATGCCATGTTGACGACATCACCCTTGATGAGCTGATGCTGGCAATCAAACTGTCAAAAAATAGAAAAGCTTGTGACTTGGATGGACTGAATATGGAGCTTATAAAGTATGGAGGAATGTTTCTGCATTTGAGGTTGTTGACTCTATACAATATGTGTTGGAAATCCCATAGAATACCTGTAGCATGGGCAAGCTCAAAAGTTGTGTCATTATACAAGAAAAACGATAGAACACAACCTGAGAATTACCGTGGAATAAGCCTTCTCAACAACATCTGTAAGTTGTATGCTGACATTCTGAACAGGTGATTGCGGGTAATTGCAGAGAATTTGATAGGCGAAGAACAGATGGGATTTCGCAGAGGACGCTCATGTATGGATGCGTTATTCACATTGAAACAAATTATTGAGAAACATAGGGAATAGGGTAATTCGGAGAGAGATGCCGCACATTTTCTAAAACTAAGCTCCACAGTCCCATGATGCATGTGAAACCAAAGTAAAAATTTATTTGAATAGTCAGTTAAATTTATTAACATATTCAGTAAGTAAAAACTATTTATGAAATACATTCTAGGCTTGAGAATTTTTTTACAAAAGTACTACAAAGTGGCAACTCTTCCATAGATGCCGCACTTATAGGGGAGTTATGCCGCATGTAGTAAAATTGATGTTGAGTGAAACGAAATAAGTATATTGATAAGAAATTGATTGAACACGCAAAAATAACACTTTTTATATGTGTTTTATAATTTATAAGTTTATAATTTTAAAGTTTTCAAAAAATGGTGTTTGATTTTTATTTATTTTTCAAGTGTTTTATTGCTTACATTTGTCAATCTCATCCACAGTCCATGCAAGAAGTGTTGAAAATGGTAGCCTACAATATTTGTGAATCCACAACTTGTTTATTTATAGGATATCAAGCCTTATTAGGATATCAAGTTCTTATTAGGATATCAAGTGAAACATAACATATATAGCCTATATGATAGAGAAATATAACAAACTCGAAAAATAACACTTTTATATGTTTTTATATTTCTAAATCAGTGTGCGGCGTGTGTCCCTTATGGGGAAATAATGCGGCATGTATACCGGATTCTAAGGCAGCATGTGTCCCATTTTGTTTGGGTGAGACGCCGCACCTCATAACTCTCTTGTCTAGGGAGCCTAGATGGCGCAACAAGTCGGAATATGTAGCCAGTGATGAGAACTGTTGACTCAAACCCAAAAAACGCAAATCCATCGAGCAGTAATGGAGCAATCACAAATTTAGGATGTTTAAAATTAGTTTCTGACACATAAAAGTTGTACTCATCTCATATAACTGGGTATAAACCGGATAAAACTAACAAAAGAGTAAACTGTCTACACAACACGTCTTCAATGGCCATTGCTTTAGCTATTACTGCCACTGACAGCGCATTCTGGTGATCACTGTGAAAAGTAGAAGGGGTGCGGCGTCTAACCCACATGCGGCATCTCTCCCCTACAATTGCAAAACTCACATGGCCTTCATAGACTGGCAGAAAGCATTTGATAATGTTTTAAGATCAAAACCATGGAATATAATGCTTCAAAAATGATATCCTAGACATCTTGTTGCTGCAATTTCGGGTGCATACGCCAATACTGACATTACAATCATGTTTGGCAACAATAAAAAGACAGATAAAATTAGAATCAATAAAGGAGTAAGACAAGGATGTCCTATGTTACCAACTTTGTTTAATATAAATACGGACGAGATTCTAAGTATTTGGAATCGATATGTTGACTCAGGCATCAGGCTCTGTAATACTATGTATATAAATTCTCTACTTTATGCAGACGATACTGTAATTATGTTCAATACTGAAGACAAACTTCAATTCGCACTTTTCATGTTGAATAAGATTGGTATGGAATTTGGCATGATAATCTCACCACAAAAATCCAAGGTGTTGGCATTCAAAGAAAAGTGGCCAGTCAGATCTAAAATCATGCTTGCCAATCAAATTTTGGAACAGGTGAGATGCTTCAATTTCTTGGGCTGCCGTATATCATTTGATAAAGATGAAGATGTGGGTGAGAAGCTGTCAAGATTCAGTGCTGTTTGTGGTACAATATGAAGGACTTTAGGAAGAAAAACTCGCCAAAACACCCAGATGGAATTTTATAGATTAATGGCCGTACCCATCATAACTTCATAACTTCGTACCATTCATAACTGGAAGCGAGGCATGGGTGTCAGTAAGAGAAAATGAATCCCGTATACAAGCAGCTGAGATGAGTTTTCTTCGATCGGTCAGAGCTATACAAGAATGGATCGAATAAGAAATGAGGTTATAAGAGCCGAACTGAGGGTGGATCCTCTACTACAGATTTTGAAGAAAAGTAGAGCAGACTGGTCCAGTCATTTATTAAGTATGCCAGCAAACAGACTCCCAATACAAGCTTGGAATTACAAACCCGATGAGTAAGGAGGTGTTGGAAGACCAATGATACAATTGATGCCGAAACAGGCCAATAGAGCCTAATCCATGTATGACGATGATGATGATGATGAGAAAAACAGTATGAATCTCTTCATGTTCATTATAAACATTCTCTAGATCGAATCAAGTACTTGGTTTCATATATTTCAAAATTCAATTTGTAGTCCCACATAAGGACTGCAACAAATAGTATAAGCATTCTCTCTCCAGCATATATCATTCACTCCCCCTATAAATCATTTAGGAGAGCCAGTGTAACGCGATAGGTGTTAATTCGTTGAGTTTATATCACTCTAGTCACAGGAGAGTTATATACATCATCTTTACATGATGGCCTACAGCTGGGTAGAAATTCCACCCATAGTGGAAGGCTCGCTTATAGAATGGATGTTATGAGCGGCTCTCCATGTTCCACTTTCCACAGTTCAGCTACTGACATTTTCCAAACCAACTAATAAAGAAGACTAGTTGATCAGGAACACGCTTTCTGACGTGTGTAAACCAACATTTCACACGTTGAAAACATGTACAAATATGGGAAGGTGAAAGATCTGTCTAAATGAATTGCTGCTTGTTTAAATATCCCGCTGGTATTCGCGATAGGTGGTGGTATCTCAAGCTCTCAAATCTTGGTCTATGTAGATGAAGAGAAGAGAGGATAACCAGGATGTATGCAATTTTATAGAGTATGTGATGGAAAGAAACTTGAAACAAATATATTTTAATACTCATTCTTTATTTGAGATCTCCAACAGAGATATTCTAATAATAATATGTAATTGAATAATTTGAGGCTATGAACTCATATAACAGTGAATCGACCATTTACATGCATACATAATGTATGAGAATAATATTCTATTGGACTGTTTTCATGGGAGTTGGGCTGATTTTTAAATCCGGGAAAGTGTTGATGGGTATATTAGTGAATTCAACTTCACCTAACTCTTAGCTTCAACCAAATAAAATTTGAGTTATGGTATCAAATATTCATTTTATTTTTGTTATATTTGTCCTATTTCATTTAAAGATCATTACTTCAATTTTTAGTACGTCTATGTTTAAGAGACGTTATTGTCGAGATATGTAGGCCCTTTATCTATGAATAGAATTTTCATTAGGGCTTGTAAATAAGAAGAATCAGGATGTCAATATCAAATTTCTTTATTTCAGCTAACTGTAAGAAAACTTTGATGCTGATGAGACTCTCTGAATGATTTTAACAATCCATATTTTGTTAAAAAATATTGTTAGTCACTAAGTTGGCCAAATAAAGTGGAAATGAAAAGGAAGAGATTGAGATTCATAATAAAACTCAATCACTTTATTCATGTAGATTTTATAATACAGTAAACTGGTCACATGCTATAAGAATAAAAAGTGACACTAATTACACCGCTCGCTTGAGTTGGCTAATTATAGTCTATGGGAACAAGTAAAATGACTCAGATATGGGATTCAATAATCTAACGGTAATATAAAATTGTTCTGTACCTATATAAAATGCGTAGTTTATACATATAAATGTCCATTCTTGGAGAGGGATGTTCGAAGACATTGATATGATATTATCATATGTTATTTATGTTATTCAAGTTGTTAGTGTCTGAATTTGTTATTAGTTGTTATTTGAGATTAGTGAGTTTTTGAATTGATTAAAGCTCTTGCTAAGAGTCTACTTTATAACAATTTAATCAATTCAAATAAAATGCCTAGAAGTAAGATAAAGGAAATGAAAAAAAACAAACCATAGATGATGTACAAACTAACTTTTATTCTGCAAACAAATTTCTCAAGCCAAAGGAACTATCCGTTGATCCGGACTCAGTGACGGCTGAGAAAGAATGGCGACACTGGAAGGTAATATTTCAAAACTTTTTAAGTAGTAATAACATCATTGAGAAGGACAGATTAAGTGCTGTTTAACTTTGTATCATTTGAACTCTTTGAACTCATTTCTGGATGGACAGATTTTGACGAAGCATTACCCTACTAGAGGAAATTTTTGCCAAGCCTAGAAATGAAGCCACAAGCAATCGAAGGATGAGTCTATTGACAGTTACTACTCGAAATTGGAGAAAATGAGTAATGCGTGTAACTTTAAAGCTGTCAGTGTGGAGAATATTAAAAACGATCATATCCGAGATGCATTTGTCTCAGGACTAAAGTCTACAAAATCAGACAACGATTATTAGAAAAAGAATCCCTTACATTACAAGAAGCTGTTGCTCAGGCAAGAATTTTGGAGCCTGCTAAAAATTATGCTGATTCTTATGAGGACACTAATGATGTAAACATTAATTCTATTTCAAAAGATGATTCACAAGATAATGTCAACCTTATTGCAAGTTCAAATAATTCTAAGAATAGAACGAATTCGGATACTTGTCAATACTGTGGGTATAATAAGCATCCAGCGGGCCGTCTATGCCCAGCTAAAGGAAAGATTTGTAATAAATGCAAACATATTGGACACTTTGCAAATGTGTGTAGATCAAGAAATCTATCTTCTAGAAAAGAAGTGGCGACAGTTGTTAAAAGTGCTGCTGTCACCCCTTACAGCCTATCAAAAACCGTGATTGAAATAAAAATTGATGGAATAACTACATCTGCTCTTATTGATACTGGCAGCTCTGCAAGCATCATAGATGAAGAATTTTCACAACAAAATCATATAAAATCAGTCCCCAGTTCTTGCATCGAGCCAATGCCATATGAAGACAAAAGCTTGTGTACTTGAGAATATTGTCTTCAATGATGACACATACAACGATGTTCCTCTTTTGGTATTACATAAATGCTGTGCAAATGTTATACTAGGGCCTAATTTTTAGAATAATCACTCTTATATCAAGTTTGCTTTTGGCGGTCCTCTGCCAAGCTTGAATATTGATACCATCAACTTCTATGGCAGAAACCAAAAACTGTATTCTACCTGAAGCAAAAGTCGAGCCAGTTTCTCTATTTTCTGATTTGACCATTGATTGTCACCCAATTGCTACCAAAACTAGAAGACACCCAAGTCAAGATAGGGAGTTTATGATAGATGAAGTTCAACGGCTACTAGCTGCCGGAGTTATAGAGAGAAGTCAGTCTTCTTGGCGTGCTCAAGCGTTTGTAATATCCAGTGAGAACCATAATAAAAGAATGGTTATTGATTAATCTGAGACAATAAATCGTTTCACAAACTTGGATGCGTATCCTCTTCCATTAATAGAAGACCTAATAAACTCTGTAGCAAAAAACTCAACATTTAGCACCATTGATCTCAAAAGTGCATACCATCAAATACCGATCCTAGAAAGTGAGAGGCCGTACACCAGCTTTGAAGTTGACCGAAAATTATATCAGTTTAAACGAATTCCGTTTGGTGTTACAAATGGCGTTGCTTCCTTTCAAAGAGTAATTAATTCAATAATAGAGTGTGAGAATTTGAAGGGCTGTTATGCATACTTGGATGATGTTATAATTTGTGGAGAAGACCAAAACCAACATGACAAGAATTTGAATGCCTTCATGAAAGCTACTGAAAAGTGGGGCTTAACCCTAAATGAACGAAAGTGTACATTTTCAAAGAATTCATTGACATTTCTAGGTTTTTCAATTAGCAAAGGGACAATAAAGCCAGATCCAGAGTGTCTCAGACCACTCCTTAGTTATCCAGCACCAAGGAATATGAAAGAAATGAAACGAGTACTTGGAATGTTTGCTCACTATTCCAGATGGATTAAGAATTTCTCAGAAAAGATACACCCTCTTGTGCACACTATAGAATTTCCATTAACAAAAGATGCCATAAAAATCTTTGATTGTTTGAAAAACGAAGTTGCTGATGCTGTAATGGTCTTTGTAGATGAGAATGAAGCATTTACAGTTGAAACAGATGCATCAGACTTTGCAATAGGAGCAACTCTATCACAAAACTCTCGACCAGTTGCCTTCTTCTCTCGAACATTGTCACCCAGTGAAACAAAACACTCTTCAATAGAGAAAGAAGCATATGCAATTGTTGAGTCCTTACGAAAACGGAGACACTATTTACTGGGAAAATCATTTAAGCTTATAGTTATAACCGACCAACAGTCAGTGTCGTTCATGTTTGGGCCAAAACACAATCGTAAAATCAAGAATGATTCAAAAAAATCCAAAGATGGCGTCTTCACTTATTTGAATTCAAATTTGACATCCTATACAGACCAGGTGAAAGTAATGTTCCAGCAGATGCCTTGTCAAGGGTCTGTTCAAGCGTAGGATGTTTGAAAGATGACAAAACCTTACATAAATACGAAGATCTCTGCCATCCAGGAGTAACTAGATTTTTCCATTGGATTTGTAAGAAAAACTTATTCTATACACTTGATGATGTTAGGAAGGTCTGTTCCTGCTGTGTAGTATGCTCTGAAATAAAACCTAATTATTTTAAAAACAAGAACTGCTTAATCAAGGCAACCAGGCCATTTGAACGACTGAATATTGATTTCAAAGGACCGTTACAATCACAAACAAGGAACAAATATATGTTGGTTATTGTGGACGAGTATTCAAGATTCCCGTTTGTTTTCCCAAGTAGTTTGGTAGATATGACTACCAAAACCGTTATTGAGAATCTCATGTCGCTTTTTAGTGTGTTTGGCCATTCATCCTACATTCATTCTGACAGAGGATCATCATTCATGTCGATGGATCTGAAGAAATTTCCACTTCAAAAGGGTATTGCAACAAGTCGATCCACGCCAAATAATCCTCAAGGTAATGGCCAGGTGGAGCGATTCAATGGTACAATCTGGAAAGCAGTTACACTGGCATTGAAAAGCCGTGGACTGAACTCTAATCAGTGGGAGGAAGTATTGCCGGATGCGCTCCATTCCATAAGATCGTTATTGTGTACATCAACAAACTGTACTCCCCATGAGCGAATGTTCCTCCATGTAAGAAGTTCAACAAATGGAAAATCCTTAAATTGCCATCGTGGTTGACTTCCCCGGGACCAGTCTGGCTTAAAAAGTTTGTGAGATCATCAAAACAGGAACCACTGGTGGAAGAAGTTCAACTCATAGAAGCTAATCCAGAATACGCTCATGTGCGACACAAAGATGGGCTAGAGTCAACTGCTTCACTCCGACATCTTGCTCCATATCCAAAAGTAAATGATGAGAAAATCAGTGGGGGTGAATGATATGATGTTATCATATGTTATTTATGTTATTCAAGTTGTTAGTGTCTGAAGTTGTTATTAGTTGTTATTTGAGATTAGTGAGTTTTTGAATTGATTAAAGCTCTTGCTAAGAGTCTACTATATAACAGACATCTCTTCCATTAACACTCAGAGAGAGTGAGAGATTGATAGAGTGGCGAGGAGGAAGAAAGAGACTAAGAGAGCCAAGAAGAGTACAATGCAGCTGAATGAGGGAAGAAATAAGTAGAGAAAGGAATATTGGAATAAGGTAGTTGTGAAATAAGCGAGAGAGATTGATTGGATTGATAGTTGTTTCAATTGAGATATTGATAAAGCTGTTATTCTATTCAAATTCAACTGATTTATAAGTTTTTCAATAAAAAAAAATAGAAAACAGGCAATGAGATTGAGAGAAAGAAAAAGAGAGTGAGGAAGAGCTTGAGATGGTAATAAAAGTATAAGAATGAGAGATGAGAGTAGTCAGGTGAAGCAAGAGTGGAAGAGACTCAGCTCGAGAGAGACAATATAGTGAAACATGTTAATTGTCCCAACAAGACAAGAGTGCGCTCGCTATAATGTATTGTAAAGTCTGGCATTTGAAAGACGCAGAGATTCAGCCGGACGTCTGCCTGCAGCTGAGCACTGCTGGCCTGGGGCCGTACCGTGTCAGTATTTATAGTGTTTTAGTCGAACTTGACTTGGCTTGGAGAGCGCAGATGATAGTCTGTAGCCGCATTTGGCAAGCGGATAGTCTGGCAGAGGCGGTCCTACATGATCGCGCATCTACAAAGGACATTTCTCTTGGCGCGCTGACACTCGAGTTGTCTGCCCTCTGACAGCACAGCCGACAGCCGTACATCTCTGTTAACCGAGCAAAAAGATGGACGTCTCTTCTCAGACAGACCAGCAACATACACTAACCTATCCCAGCATTTTTCAACATTCTCAGTATGTCTTGATCCGTCACTGACTAATCAGTTGGGTAATTTGATTGCATGTCATGAAGACATTGAATATGATAAAATTTATTTCAAATTTATTATTACTTTGTCATTTTCTCGATTTTTTTCAACTGTCAATGGATTTTTCCTACCTTCTTTGAGAGCATCACAATGTAAATTTCCAGTGTATCAGTGTTAGCACTTTCCATTATTATTCACAGGCTACAGAAAAATGCAATAAGAATTATATGCCATAAGCCACCTGTCACTCCTTGTAGACCATTATTTATTGAATTAGGTATACTAACGCTGCCATCTTTGTATGTGTTTGCCTGCTTGAAGATGGTAAAGAGAAATATTCATCAATTTAAGGTCAATAACAACATACATGATTATGGTACAAGAAAGAAAAATAATTTGAGACTCAAACAGTGTAGTTACAGCAGCTCTCAAAATAACTGGAAATATATGTCTGTCAAGCTATTTAATAAACTGCCCACTAGTATTAAGGATATGAAAGTGAATCGTTTTGAAGAATTTTCTCATTCACATTCTCATTATACTATTCATTATATTATTCTCATTATATTCTCATTTTCGTCTGTATGATGTAAGAGAATTTTTTGATACGGTAGTAGCTTGATACGTTACTTATTGAAAAAATTATCTAATTAATTCTATGTAACTAATTTTAATATTTCATGTTGACTACTATGTGATTTTAAAAAATGTTGTTATGATACCATGTTGACATTGTTATGGTACCAAGTGTATTTTTTGACAATAAATGATTTGATTTGATCACTAGCAAGCTGAACTCAACTCTGATTTAGAGCGGGATACAGCGGACATTCAGAGCGGGTAAAGCGGATCTCAATCCTGAATCATGATGTATTTGTAAAGCCATTTCACCATACTGTAACCTCAAATATATTTTCATTAAAAAACTCAATATACCAAATTTTATACTCAAAGTTTTTTCAATGGATGAAAGAAAGTGTCATTTACTTATCAAGCATGCATTATTATGCAAAAGAAATTTGATAAAAAGATTTTTAACTGGAATAAGAGCTTGGCTCTCTCAGGATTATATTTGATAATCTTGAAAGATGATTATAAGAGACAGTGTCGCTTGGGCGAGGCAACCGAGGCGGAAAATTTTTTTCCCCAATTTAGATTTGAACAACTTGTGATGGTGAATTAATAAATTATAAAATTATAAATAGATGATAATTGATGACTATAATTGATAAGATTGATAATTGATGAGTAAGCAATCATCACATCAATATCCTGTCTCTCCCATAGGCGTTAATTAAATTCGTTTGTACAATTTCTGAAGTCACTTTCTGTAACTAGGCCTAATTATGAAAAAATTTTGTTTACTAAGTGACTGCTGTATCTTTAGTAGTATTTTTCTTTGTTTCTTCTAGTAGTAGTAGTCTAGTCTAGTAGTTTTCTTTGTTTATCAAGTGGCTTCTGTGAATTATCTAGTTTCATGTGTCTAGCGGTCTCACATGCAAAGGTGTATTGACATACTATTTTTTCCCTTATCAGACTGTAATTATAATTGTTAATGCAATGCATGGCCCCACATTTATTCGGATTAAAAATTCCTAATTTAAGAAGTGCAAATCATTATCAAGATTCCATTGTATTTACACGTTACTGTACTTACTAAACAAATAATATTATAATAGGAAATTGAGCACTAAAGCTTGAAATTGAGTAGAGAAAATGAAGTAATAAATTTAATTTAAATTAAATTCCCCGGCGGGGGGGGGGCAGCGCCGCGGTTGTTCTTTCCTCGGGTCGCTACAAACCACGTGACGGCCCTGATAAGAGATGAATGGGCTGACTGAATCATCCATTGGGCTGACTCCAATCGAACAGGAAGTGATTTTTAAGAAGTTAACTTGTAAATGAATGTTATGCTTTTTGCAAACTAGCTGATTAGCCACTCTCGTCACTGATGCAAAATGGATGAGCGAAAATACACATATGGCGTTGAGTTGCTTTTAATTTGAATAGTAATCATTACAGAGACTGTATAATCAGGGACTGATCACTATAGTGATCATATAGATGATAAATTCAATTTTGTGACTGAGAAAAACTTATTGAATGAGATATGTTCAAACAAAACTTGTCTCAAGGAGGAGAATTGTAATTCTCTGATCTCTCTCAATCTGATAAGAAAAATCAGAATAGAGTCGTACACGATACTTGCAACCGCAGGAAGTCGGAACAAGCTCAGTATTATTTTGTGTTGAGTGAGAGCCGAGCACAATAAATCTATGAAGGTCAGTTTCCAATTTTATGAGTACTAGTCATCGAGATAAAATCGTCGTATGTGACGGTTCTCCTCATACACAGAACAAACAAAGGCAATAAACACATCCATTCCGATTGAGGGTGATAATAAATCGAGTACCAGGCCGGTGAAGCATTGCAACTTGTTCGTAGCTATTTGTACATCATCCGCGGTAACATGGTGTGAGTGAAATATAGAGGAGGTGGACATTGAATCACCACCCACCCGCCAGTGCCTGCTAGTACTCACCCAGTCAGAAGCCAAACCAGGTAACAATAAAACCGAGCGACATTTTTCATACAACATGTCCAATAAAAGAAATTACTTGCCAGTATCAAACATAAATTGCGTTCTGCAAATTATCTATTGGTCTTTGTTTGCTTGATACAGTCTCCAGTCAGTAGGCTACAAATAATACGTCACCCACACTGGAAAGACCTGCTTACCATAATTGTGAAAACATATCCTTTCTGATTGAAAAGTAACTATTTGCTAGAAGTCTAATCTGATTCAGTTCAAAAATATTAACATACATCTGTTTTTGATTAACGTGATTTTTTTCGTTTGATTAACAAGTACATTTCTAAAATACATTTCAAGAGTTCTATTCAATTTTGTTTCACCTGATTTTTAAAATTAAATCCTCCAGACAAGATTTTCATCACATTCAATCATGAATTTCTCAAGGGTGTGAGATGATGATAAATCACGTATTTGCGGAAGCCTGTGAAACCATCCTAAACAGTTTCCAATCCATTGAGAATTCCAATTTCTAATAAATTCCCAAATTTCCATATTTTGGTGTTCTTGAAAGGGAGTATGAGGCATATGGGCTATGAAGTCATCCAACTCCTAAAACTATTAGGCTCAATTCATTTCAGAGGTAAAAAATACCCTATTTTGTACAGTAGGTTTAGAATAGACACCAGGTTGATGACTTGACCAGGAGAGAATCTCCCTTCTCGGAGACTGATTACACAATGAGTGGTGATATGTAGTTCTTTTTCAAACGAAGGTTTTGTATTACAATGTCAGACAGCAGGCAGCTGGAGACTGCGCTCATAAAACATTATCTTTGAGCAATTTCTGTAGGGAAGAAATATTGTATATGAGAGTTGTTGATAAGTAGCCGTGTTTCTGGAAGGCCTGATTAAAGCTGTGTTGAAATATGACGTTGTTTTGTAGCTGGTTTGGCAGAGCAAGAGGGGGCGAATTTCAGAAGGTAGCTCGGCAGGGAACGTTTCACGCAGTGGGAAGTGGTATTATCTAATAACTGTATCTATACGATTAATTTCAATTTTTAGGCAAGGGAGTCGGTCGGGGGCCCGTCTGCAACAGAGGCTACTTTAAACAATGGCTTTGAATGAGGCTCTTGTTTCTTGAATTATCAATCTTGACAGCAATCAGGAGTGGATCTATTACGGATTTTGGGAGCCACCGAGTGGAATATGATTCGGCAAAGTCATAGGAGGTTGAAGTCGGAGGCAGGAGAAGGACTCGTCTTAATTCAGAGCCGACGGGAGGCCGCTTGGGCTTGGGCTGCTCTGTGGAGTGGGCTCCTATCCACCACTTTCAGGCACATGGACCGCGCTCGCTGCCGTGTCAAATGTCCATCGCCGTGGTGGCGTCCCCCTCACCCCCCTTCACCACCAAAAGAGACAAGGTCGCCGTCGCAGCTGAACACAGCCCCCTGGGAAGACCGAATCAAACATCAATAACTTATATAAAATGCTCGTTTAGTCTGGGATAAATCAATTCTCTCAACTGAAACAATGGAAAGATCGGAATGAAAGTGAATTCGATTCAATTTTGTTGTAAGTCTTCTTCAAAAAGTAAAACTATCCAATATTGATGATTGGAGTTTTTTCCAATTCATGACAATATTGAAAAAAGTCAAGCTTTCATGGAAGTTTTTCTCATGTTTATAGCTACGAATTTAGCAATTAGCTACAAATTACTTGAAAAACTCAAGTACAAGTTTCACATTCTCGTGATGAGGTTCGTATCACCGTATAATTCAACAATATTATACACACTAATATAATGGTGATACAGTCGTTTCCCGTTTCTGGAGGAATAGTAATTGTTGCATTACACTCTAACTGATTAACTACTTGTTATTCTGAGGTGTTCTGCATCTTCACTTGGTTGTGAAGACTGGCTTATGGTTGAGAGGATCGACGTGCTAACCACACGTTACCTCTATCCTGGTTGATGATTATTCGCCTGCTGTATTTTCTGTCCGGGCTGGGTGGGTATTCTGGCGGGATGGGGATGGCTTCGGCACGGTCGGTGTTGGGTCGGGGGCTGTGGGTTCCTTCGAGAATTCATGGCTTTTGGGCCGGTATTGGCCGGGCTGGAGTCGTTTTCCCGTCTTTCCGGGGTGTCTTCTTTGCTTGGACGGACTGTATAGTTTGGTGAATATGAAACTGGCAACCAGCTGGTAGGCCTAGGCCCTTCATAGGGCTGTTGCGCCATTGACAAACAAACAATACAATGGTGATACAGTAGGCCTATATCTGAAGTGTGGTTTTTAAATAGTAAAATTTCTTCATCTAATTAACAATATTAGCTGAATTGAGTTGGTAAGGTCTGATACACGAACAGTAGGTAATTTTTTAATGCAAATCAAGGGACATAAGATTTAGTGATAGCAAATTTTACCGAAAATTGTGATTTGCAGTTTGTTTTCTAATTGATTGCTGTGGGAGATTTCACTTACTTCTTCCTTCTCAAAACAAAATTTACTCTACACTATTCTCAGAAGTGGAGCCATTGAACTTGGGGTGCAGCAATACGTATTCTATTGTCATCCACATGTTCGTTTTGAGAAGTTACTGCAGGTTGCACTTGAACAAAGAAAGCTTCACGCAGTCAATGAATAATAGAAACGGATAGCTCATGTCATGTATTATTATTACAATGCAACACATTGTTACACATACATATGCACTGATATATCGCTGAGCGTCGTTGGTTTCAACTTTGATGGAATGGAATCGAACAATGCAGTCGCGTGTATACTTTACTTTTAATTAAAATCCGACTCGCCAAAACGGAATTAACTCTGTTCTACACTACTTTTAAATTTAATTGAACAGCTAAAAAGACCAGTCCCGAGATTTAATTCATAGTATAGCAACACGCAACTGTAAGAACTCCAACTGAAATACATTTTTCATCTACAACGCCTCCTCGTATTGATAAAAAACAAACAGAAACATTAAGAGACAAGAAGCATGATCATTATTTGTTCGCTTGAATTACATCGTATTGGAGCAAAGTAAACAATAGGAAAACTAGTCTGGTTTCAGACCTTTGGATTGTCGAGTGTCTTGCAATTCTCTTCCCCAAGTTGATATTGGATTCGTTGTGCAAGTATAATAAGAAAAATTAAAAACGATTATTTTTCAAATTGTTTCTAAAACAGCAAACATTATTAACATTAATGGAGAGCATCAAAACAGCAATATCAACAAGAGTAGGCAAAATAGAAAAAGTTGCAATTCGGGCCATAGCAGTTATATAGTTACTTTTAAAGCTTGTTCCACCAAGAAGTTGAAAAGCAGATGAATAGCAGAATAATCTTATTGTGAATTGATCTTGATTTTATCAATATTTATTAAAAAATCAAGTCGTATGGCTAGTGATACAACGAGGGAGATTGATATGATTGCTGCTGAATTCCATATCGCAAATTGAGCTCACGAATTTATTATTAGTAATAATTCACACCTATTGATGATTCCACATTTTTCCCTAAAACTCGATAACATATCAGTTGAAAATTTGAGAGTTAAAAATTATTTGGCTCGTGAGCTGCGACATGATCAAGGTATAACTTATTCAAAATTATAGTTTCATCCATATTCAATTCAGTGGTTGTATCATATACTTGAAGACCATGTATTTCCATGGAAAGTGAACTTCCATATCCACTCCACTACTTTGAAATATATAAGACAAGAACTTTCAATGGGATGTTTGGAATCACAGAGGGAAGCCACAAACAATTTATTATCGATGAGCTTCGAGAAGCGAGAACAGAAACAGAGGGATGGAGAGACCACTAGTGCGAGAAGACAAGGAATATGAAGCTAATGATCTGTCTTTTAAAGTGCAGTATCGGCAGCCGGCTAATAATGATGATCGTGTGAGCATGCCTTCAATGATCATTTATCATTCAGTCATCCAACTTGATAGTGACTGGAAGTCGAAAAGTTACACACTCGTCAGTTTGGGAAACATTTGGGTGAGGTTGCTTCGGTTATTTACATTGGCCTTTTATTTTTGTTCAGCTACCTGTTGATGAGCTTGAAAAGCTCCACTGGTTTCCTCGACTGTCGATCAACTCTGCTTTCCCAACCCAGAGGTGCTGAGAAAAATGATTGCCTCTGACATTTAGGAAGACTTCGAGAAGAAAGATGCCAATACCGTTTCATAGCTAAGAGTAACCTATGTTAACCAAGAACACTGCATAGCTCTTACTTCAAGTAGTTCTTCACTCCTCACAGTAACGAAAGGAAGCCTTTGACTTTATTTATCATCCACAGAAGTTGACTTAAAATATAATGGATTCGGTTCTGAGTTGGAAAATCATTACGGTAGACGAATCTATATGCAAATTTACAAATCAAATTACTAGCCCCTGTAAACTACTAATCAAGTATACATCAGTATGCATGCATCAGTATTCCGAATGAAAAAAAAACAAGTAGTCCAAAGGATCAAGAATGATTGATGAGCAAGATCATTAACTTGTTGATGATCGTCATGAGAAACAAATAATATCTTTTTCAATTATTGTGTCGTGGCCAGCCTACTGCTTACGTAACATGAGATCAAATCAACATTATTATAAAAATATAAATTATCAATTATAATAAATTATCATTTTTATAATAAAAAAATTATTTGGAGGCAAAATTTACTGTTATCATTAATATGCTTATGTAAATGAGATAATCGCTTAAAATCATGTGGTAAGAATAATTGAAATACTTACTTGATAATAATCGAAGACTTAGTTTGTGGATAATCACACAAAACTTTTTAATATGCATGTTCTGATAATTTTTTTTAAAGAAAACTCTCCACTGTTCTATGTTATGAGAAGAAGCATGAATTTCCAATCAGAGAGCTGAATCTTCCTGAAAGACTCACTCTAATTATACTTTTGTGCCTTTTTCATTCAGGATTATGTTCACCGTAACTGGCTGAAACACATGATGCTACAAAGTTTTGTTAGAATGAGAAGGACGATTGCTTCTCTCAGCTTGAAAGACTTGTAAGGACTTGATTCCAGACTTGGTTTTATCGTCGCATTGACGCGATGATGCGGCAAGACAGAGTAGAGAAGAGAGAGAGAGTGTGACAGGGCGAGAGCAGTGAAGTCACTGGCAGACTGATGTTTCATTCATAAAATAGGTGGGCGCGCATACATAACTCCCCCGCAACTTACTTTGCCAATCCTCTATTTACGCCCAATAAAGTCCTTCCTTCATCGTCTATCGCTATCCTCGACCGCTTCGTCCGTTCTCGGTCTAGAGTGCGACAGAATATCGCCCACGTCCATCCGCAACAACAAAACTAGTAAAAGCACAAAACCGAAAAATTCAGTCTTTCACCTCATTGAGATTCATTCACGAGACTCTTCTTCCGCTCATTAAGGCATAAATTACGACTCAAAAATTTGTTAAACAAATTGTTTCAAGGTTTACTCAGGCAACAAATTCGTTAATTTTATTGCGTCACCCTATCATTCTCCTTCCCTTCCTGTTCCCCTCCCCTGCGCCATCTGCCATCGTGGGTGAAAAAGCATTGGCACTTTTGTCACGAATTAGCAGTGCTCTGTGATTATTTTTGCATAGCATTATCGCTGTTGGCCTGAGCGAGAAAAGAGCTCATCATAGTCGACTGCAAGGGTGTGTTGTGAGATTACTGCTGCTTTGTCCATACGTTATCCATGCAAATGAGGTGATCTCTGAAGAATGTTCACAACGTTCGATCCCGCGCTGTGTGTTCTCCGTGCTTTGCAAGGTTGTAAATCCTGCGTTAGTTGATGAATAACGCAGCCAATCTAATTCAGGCATGTACAGTGCAAAGGTTAGTTGAACATGAATTTCAACTCTAAAACAAACATCATGTGCTGCATCCACATAGCGTTTCTTTAATCAAATCCATTTCCCAAAATTCCAACGTAGGTTTTTTTTAACTTATTGTGTTTTATTAACCTATACATCGGTATAGAAAGTATTGTAAGGGGAGAAGAGATGTAGCTGTAGAACTGGACTTGGAATAATTTAATTGAGTGGAAGTATTAAGCAAGACTTGATTTGTTGTGATTCTTCAATTAAATGATTAAATAAAATTTTGATTCAGAATCTATTAAAACATTTTTATACGAACGGCTTTCCGCTCAGCGCGATAGATAAGCATTTCATATACTTTATTCCACCCCAAAAACAAACAACGAATAATTTTGAATTTCAAATATTCTCAAATAAACAAATTCCCTACAGATAACAAATAATAATCATTTGAAAACTTTGAATCAACTTGGAAGATATGGGGCTGAAAGATAGGGTTGAATCAACTTCAAGATAGAACAAAGCTCAATGAAAAATATTAATATTCAATCCAAAGCTGAAATATTTAATTTCTTTCTAGGCCGATAAGATGAACTAAAGTAAAATATGATCAGGTCTCTCAATGACTTGCGTTTCTGCTGAACATCTTATCTGGGGACAATACGAATACAAGGGACACTGGAGAATTATCAAGCGTTTGAAATCTGATTGGAATAGAACTGACAAATCCAATCAAATTGGAGAGCGCTCCTTCTCCTGTTAAGCAGCTTAAAGTTGAAATCAACATTGGGAGAAAATGCAGAAGACCACCATATGAGATATTTCTGTCATTAGACAAGTCATCGAACGGTAAAAAGTCATTCTGGTTCAATGAGCGAGAGCTGGTTGCTTTCTATTCTGAATATTATTTCCTAAAACAGACATCGGCTTTGCTTCTGGTGAACATTCATGCGAATTAGCTGCTCCTTATTCCAAATCTCTAGTTGTCATGTTCTACTTATTAACACTCAACAAATGTTTCGAGGGATTCCAGCTGAAATCGGCACTCATAATGAATTTCTTTTATTTAAAAAACTGATTAATAAGTGACTCTTCCCGAATATCATTCAAATTCTCCTCCCAATGATGTTTAAATAGCTTTTGTGACTATCGAAAGTTTACATTATATTCTGATGAAAAATATCTTTAGTATCTAAAGAACATTGAATGGAAGAGTTCAGTATTTTTTCAAGACTATCCTAGTGTGATTTTATTTTTTTTAAACGTGTAACGTATATGTGGAAAACATTTATATTATTATTATTGCAACGAAAACTATGGAGACGTCTACCATTAGGCTATTATAAATGAAATTACATGAAGTATTCATTTGATCCACATGACTCAAGTTACTAAGGCCTATTATGAACTTCCAAATTAAAGAATCAATCGAATTCCAAGCAAACGCTGTAACACCAGTAGTGTCCACTTGAATGGTTTTTTACTTTCCTTGCCCTACCTACTATCATAGGTAAGGAAAGTATTGCTTTCCAAAAAAAATTGAGGTACCCCAAATCTAGGTTTTCTATCCGTTTCAAGGTCCCCTGAGTCCAAAAAAGTGGTTTTTGGGTATTGGTCTGTGTATGTGTGTGTGTGTGTGTGTGTGTGTGTGTGTGTGTGTGTGTGTGTGTGTGTGTGTGTGTGTGTGTGTGTGTGTGTGTGTGTGTGTGTGTGTGTGTGTGTGTGTGTGTGTGTGTGTGTGTGTGTGTGTGTGTGTGTGTGTGTGTGTGTGTGTGTGTGTGTGTGTGTGTGTGTGTGTGTGTGTGTATGTGTGTGTGACTTCTTAATGATTGTGACTTCAGATTGATCAAGTGGTAAAGAATGATCAAAGCTAGGAATGAACTCATACAATTAAACAAGTATTCTTTCACTCAAAACATCAAACTGTGTTCATTGTGCAATTTAAAGGAAGAAGAAGATATTGTTCATTTCATTGGTAGGTGTCCAATTCTCAAAAACTACAGACAGAGGTATCTAGGAAAATCGCTTCTTCTGTGGCCAGAGGTGAAAATCCTTCTGAATGGAGAAAACTGGGAGAGAGTGAGTGAGTAGCCTACTGTGCAGATGCATGGAAATATAGACATAATATGATTACTGAATTCAACTATTAATACGAGTAGGTACGCAGATCTCACCAGTGAAAGACTTTTGCTATATAAACTTTTCCTCTCCAATTATATAAATGAAAATTAATCAACCAGAAAAAAAATAAAATTTTTCAACTCACCCTGATGGTCACTGACCAAGGGTTACTTGCTTGCTTGTTATAATTTACAATTTGTTTTCTATGTATTTTTTAAATGTGATAAAAGCTTTTCTATTCTATTCTATTCTATTCTATTCTATTCTATTCTATTCTATTCTATTCTATTCTATTCTATTCTATTCTATTCTATTCTATTCTATTCTATTCTATTCTATTCTATTCTATTCTATTCTATTCTATTCTATTCTATTCTATTCTATTCTATTCTATTCTATTCTATTCTATTCTATTCTATTCTATTCTATTCTATTCTATTCTATTCTATTCTATTCTATTCTATTCTATTCATTCTATTCTATTCTATTCTATTCTATTCTATTCTATTCTATTCTATTCTATTCTATTCTATTCTATTCTATTCTATTCATCGAGAAATGGCAGAAAAAATGGCGGATAATATGCCAAAAATGGTGTTTTTCACGATTTTCTCCAAAACGGCTCTAACGATTTTTTTTAAACTCATACCCGAAATAGTCCTATATTAGCCCTATCGACTGCCATGCGTTCCTAGCAAAATCGTATCGTTCCTAGCAAAATTGCATAAGATCCGCAGCATTGTTGAGAATAATGGATTTTGCAATATTTCGATTAGTAATTGACCGATTGACTTGAAACTTTGAACTTAAGGTTCTTATACCATGAGGACCCGACTCTAAGAAATCCAAAGAAATTCATCGAGAAATGGCGGATAATATGCCAAAAATGGTGTTTTTCACGATTTTCTCAAAAACGGCTCTTACGATTTTTCTCAAACTCATACCCGAAATAGTCCTACATAAGCCCTATCGACTCCCAAGAGTCTCATTCCTGGTAAAATAGCAGAAGATCAAAAGCATTGTTGAGGGAAATGGATTTTTATCTCAATTTTCTCAAAAATGTCTCATACGATTTTTTTACAAATTGGCGCACTACATAGTCCTTAAAGCTCTATCAACTGGCATATGTCCCCTTCGAGTAGGATTATCAGGGGCGCCACCCAACACTTGAAAATTTAGAAAAGTCTGTAGATAGGCAACCCGCACTACATTAATGTATCTGTATATAGGCCACCCGCACTACATGGCTCGGTAAGTGGAGTTCGAGCAACGCGGGCAGCGCGCTTGACGCTCGTGTACAAAAAGTGTATCAATGTCATTCCGTCATTCTCGCTATCAAGGCAATCCGCATCAGGGTTTAAGAAGACAAAAATCACATTTGAAAGAAGTATTAGTGTTTCATAATAATTATTAGTAAAATACCAGAGTTATGGAATCGAATGATCCATTATCCATTCCACCTCTTTGATCCGATATATTGGAATACTACAGACCAAAAAATCTACTTTCATTCAAAATCCAAGTCAATTCGGTAGCCGAAGCGCCGACAGGCGCGAGGCATCATGGGCTTGTGAAAATTTCAAATCACACAAGAGATGAGCCGAAGCGCAGGGAGGCGCGAGGCGTTAATGGCGAGAGCAAATTTCACTATAGCAATATTTATAATAGTCTAATTTCAATTCATAGTCTATTACATATATGAAATTTGCACTCGCTGGTGACTAGGTATAGATACAAGTTACTTGTAGGCCTATTAGGCCTACGCAAATATGAATGGCAAGGAAAGTTGTGTGAGTGTACCAAACCAGATTTTTATTTAAAATATGGATTTGATTCTGAAACTGCTAGAGACGGATTTGATTCTAAAACTGCTAGAGACTTAGCTTATGCTATTTAACAGCTAAATAGTTCAAGTAGGAGCTCGCAGAGTATCATTAGAGATTTTTGAGAGGAATTCATTGTCGCCATTTCATTCGAATACGTGGTTTCGGTAAGAAGATCAGTTTTCTCTTAGACGTTTCAGTAAGAAGGCATGTTGTATTAATTGTTGTATTATCACTAGAAAATCTGTAAATTTCGCTATATCTCGTGCAATAATCTTTTCCTAGAATGTCTAGATGATGTTTAGAAGGTTTCTACCGAAATACAGCTAATATTTTGGCGTAAAAGCAGATTGGCTACTACTAGAGCAAGAAATCGTGAATAATCTAGTAGTGGCCACCCAATTGATATTGTTTAGAAGTTGTAGATATTGTTGTAGAAGTTTATGTAAGTTGAATTTATGTTCTCCTAAGATTATTTCAAATAGGTTACAGATGAAAAATAACTTTAAAACGTCTATTTTATGGTTAACCCCACTTTTCTAGTGGCTTGTAACCAACAATAATGCATTACCAATTCAACTCATTTCAATAAAGCCTATTATTATTTCTGGTGTTATAATTACGTTGTGCGGTTCTTGAATGTAAAATAAGCTTACTAAAATGATTGCAACAAGCAATTTGAGAAATTGAATTGTAAATAAGCTAAGAACTAAATTGTAATAAGCTAAGTACTTGGCAACTACTGAATCATAGTAGCCACTTTAAAATCAAAATCGAGTTCCACAAAACGTTTAATAATAATTTTGTAAATTGAGATAGCCTATCAGCCATTTCAAGGAAGGAGTCAATCAAGAAGGATCTGGTCTAAATGTTTATTTATTCAAAGATTAGATGAAATGATGGAATGGACTCACAATTCTGCATAAACTATGAAAAATACCATACCATAAAAATACAATACTATGCATGGTCACTACTGGTGCTTTCACTCAATCATCGTAGGTTGAATGATCAGAAATATTGATTGATATAGTTTGAAAAATCATAAAAACAAATATTCAAGGTATTCAAACTTTGAAGAACATGAATTAAACAACAACTAACCCATAAACACTTAAGCACAAAACTCGATATTATGCGGACCGATTTTTTTTCTGACATTGGAGAGACAGCTGTTTGAATCATTACTCTTGCAACCGATGCAACAATAATCACTTAGAACCTAACAAAGAAGAAAAATAGTTGACTTTTTTACAACCAAAAGTACAACAATAATCGTGTAGATTAGTCTAGCAGGTTCATAAATTATACGGAGTTTCCAATTACCGTTGGGTGCTCTCTTCCTACCGTATTGGCTCAGCAGGGGTCAACCCTGCAATCGAAAAGAATGTGCTCATCACTTTAGTGAAGTTTTTCTTATGAGGTATGTTACCATAACGTTTTATCCTAATAGAGAAAGAGTCTCAGAGCAATGTGAAATTGGTTTCTTATGCCAACCAATAGCAGTTAGGGCAATATTGTTTTATAGGAGTCGCCGACTACATAAATGACATTAGATGACTTATTTTAAGCTCCACAGATTACTACAAAACTTCAGTTAACCATTCCTCCCATTTCCAATTTTTCACGTAGTTTCTCACGTCACTGCTCTCGGGATTTAATCTTACATTTCAAATAATATTGCAAATTCAATATTGATGGAATGATGAGATCAATAATGTTCCACACTTGAATGTATAAGATTAAGATATCGGATTTAAAATAGGCTGGAAGGAAATCTTCATTCAGCTTTTATCTGCTGAAATAAAAGTTCAAGCGTAATGACACTGAGGTGTGCTTACTATAATAATAATCTATAATTGCATTGAGATAATGAAGGTGTCAGAGATTCAAATCCTTTCCAAAATCATATCGGTAGACTATTTTTTATATTATTGGTAAACTTATAGGCTATTAATATAATCAAACTTTCATGAAATTTTATCAACTCTCAGACAAAGTAACATGTCAGGAACATAAGGCCCACTTCCTATTATTTGTATACAAATTATTATTTGAATACAGCTTATTTTTTGTATACAGCTTGAAGATCAAGGAGAGGAAGATCCAAAAACTTTAAAACTTTTACTTGGAATTAACAAACTTTATTAATCATAGCGCAGACGAACCATTATTCTACCCGTTACTGGAGAGAGCTGATTTATGTCAGCGTGTGTTGTTATAAGGCAATAACATTAACATAAAACGATCAATGATTGTGGTAAGTGGAGACTTTTTCGAATTTTCACTTTTCCTTGATCACTTTTTCTCAGTTTTCAAATATCGCATTTTTCAAGTAATTCATATTTTACTCATTAAAGTATACAGGGCCTAAATCATCTAAAGATACAGGATTTGAGTTGAAAATTGCTTATAACAATGCAATAAGACAAGCAGTCTGCAAGATTTTTTATAAGCACCCGATCTAATACTTTGTTGAGAGGCTCGTTGAATTATTCAGATTTTCAGCCCGGGGGCTTCTTCAGCTGTTGCAACCCCTGCTGTGCGATCCCTCCACACATCTACAAATCAATTACCACCGTAAAAGCTATGCCAATGATTTAACAGAGAAACGTCGTTCTAACGAGATTCCAGACTTCTATTATTTTGAAAAAGTAATTTCCAGTTGCATCATTTATTTATGCAAAAGGGAAGATGTCCCTCTTTAAATTTCTCAAACTAATGATTTCCATTTGAAAACATTCAAATCAGCAGTAAAGAACTTATTTGGTCATGGGTGATAAGTCATGAATATCATACTCGTACTCGAAATTTTTTTGGATGCATCTTGTTATTGTTTCAATCATGATTGGAATCGGAATTATGCAAAAGACATCTTGCAAGCTTCTCAAAGCCTAATTATTGTGTAAATTACAAACATACACTCTTCTGACCAATGGAATTCTAGAAAAGAATGAACTTTGAAATCAGAGAACTGTTTCCATGAGAATTATAGAAAATGAAAAAATTAACCCAGAAGACCATTTCTCTTGGTTTACTTATAGGTTTCTCCTCTGTAGAACATCACTTCAAGTGATTTCGTTTATCAATTTAGGCTATATGAGTAACACAAAACGCAATAAAAGGTTAAAAATAACAATAATAATCTACAATTTTTGTGAAATCTCAACTACTTAATTCATACCGTACTTCATGCATGAACTGAATGTTCAATTGTTCTTGATTTAAATACTTGAATTCTTTAAATAATTTCCAAATCTAGAAATAATATTAAACTTCACAGTCTCTTTATCGTTTGTTATACAGGTATTCTATTCTTTGTTGAAGCTCACTTGTTACTCAGCCAGTTCTCTATTTAAATTAAAAAAAGACTTATACCCAACATGGTATAGTCTTGGTCAAGCATTGAAAGAGGGTGGAAGAAGCAGGATAAGGAGGTCCATAAGCCAGTTGGAATATTATATAGAATGATAGTGTCGGGAGATTGTCAGATAAGTGGGGTGTGTACATGTGTGAGTGTGTTGGTGTAAACCGTTTTCAACAAGATAATAGCCGTCGGTGCACGTGATACACTCCCCCTCACCACCCTTCGCGGTATCTCCCTCTCACTTACCCTCCACTCAATAGAATATTTACAGCAGCTATACACACTTCATCATTCTTCTTCCGATGACAGGCAATTTTAACGCTGTTATATTCTCACCCTTGTCATGTCATGGAATCTCTAAACTCTTGCCCGAGCTTTCATTTCAACCACGCGCACTTGGTCTGACACTTCCGAAATAGCAAAAGTCACCTCAATGATTGGATTCGATTGTCTCTAATAATTCTATTGAATCAATATACCGTAGCAACGTGTGTATGATCAAAATTATATTTAAAATGACAGGATCAAAAGGATAGAATATTGCGGATGATGCCCACATAAGCTTTCTAGCTTGTGCGTGGGTAATGAAAGGAGAGGTGTCCAAAATATAGTTGGATCCCATTGTTCCCAAGATCAGTTTGAAAAGGAACAAGAAAGTTAGTTCCGAAATAGATCAAAAATGAAAAAAGGCACATCAGAGCCTGGAAGTGAAATAAACATAAGGAATGAATAATTATGAGTTGAGAAATCAACAAAAGGCTTTTGTACAAAGAACTGTGAAGTTTGTTGATTTGTGAAATCTGTTAACTTGTAACAGAAATTGATTAAAACGAGAGTTATGTTGAAATCAATGTCTAATCAACTATAATTAATTTTTTCTCTAAATGCGAAAACGAATAGAAATTCAATTATTTATATAGAAATTCATTTTATAGAAATTCAATAGTTAGAGTGTGATTTCACAGAGCTCATTACGATAAGCTGTCTCCTTTTAACATTTATTGAATTTCAATAAAATGTAAATTTCAATATGTCTCTGATTTGTGCATTGATGTTATCAGTGTTTTTTTTTAATCTACCATCATTGTAAGTATAAGCCGCTTGGTATTTCCTTTTGTTGAAGACAGCTGACAAAACTCGTAAGCAAAGTTTCTATTTTAATTTTTTTGGGGGGTTCATGAATCAGCTTTCTCTCATCGAATAATAATTTTTGTGTTTTGCACATTTGTGTACTAGCTCTGGTCTCCAATTCACTAGTCTTCAGTTGATTCCACTGTACAGACGTCAACACTACGGAGGTTGAAGGCACTCGCCTCTCGCAATGTTTCCAACTTGGTAAAAATGACATAGTAGATGACAATCTTCATGTTATGACGTCCACTAACGAATGAAAAATAGAGACCCCATGTAGTCAACTACATTCAGAATAATATTCTTCGCTGCGGGTTACAATATTACTTTATTCAGGCTACTAAATGAAAGATATTTTAGAAAATAAAGAAGTTCACTGATTTCTTCCATCGTAATGAATTTTCCAAGAAACATCCTCACTCACCATTGAGCCTTCATCATTATTATCATCTATGCATGCTTTTAAACGACTTCTAAAGGAATTTAAGGTTTTTCATTCATATGACTTGCTATAGTCTTGTCGAGCAAAGAAGACATTCCTTCAAAATGGCAGCTGTTCAATGCAGCCAGCAGTCGAAATAGTGGGAAAATAGTCCCACTTTTACCATCTCACCAGCGGTATGTTGGCAAAATATATTTTTACGAAAATTCTCATATCTGCGCATGCGTAGTTACATTCTCGGTTTAATCGGCCATTTTCAAGAATATCTTCTTTGCTCGACTAGACTTTATCTCGGGAATGCCTCCTGTCATGGAAGTGATGCCTTGTAATCACTTTACATGAATATTATAATCTTAGAAGATATAAATGTATTTGAAGCCCCAATGAATTATCACATGCTTTTGCAGCTTATCATATAATTATGATAATCATTGTTTAATTATTAAGATAACTGGATTATCATAATATAATCATATCTGGAGGAACAATCATTATAAAATAAATATTTTAAAAAAGTTCCATTTTCGAGCTCAGAGTGATCAACTGTGTAATTATAGAGACTGTAAAAGCATTAAGCAATCTAATCTATAGTCTGTACCAAGTATTGAGTTGAATAGCCCTAACAATAATATTCTCTTCAGATAAAATTCTACCAACTAAGGGTTTCCAATCACTCACAGTTCAGACCGGCAGTTCAATTTTTCATTGCTGATCGTCGAAGTATTGGACTGCGGGTTTACATCATTTTGTGTTGGACTGTCGGTTTGGACAAACAGTTCTTGACTGCGACAGTCCGAACTGACTGTTGGTGGGTACCTTAAGGCTCTACATCACATTGTCACCTGTCAATCATATTTTTAGAGCAATGAGCTGGTAAGTCTGCTATAACAAACTAAAACACTCTGCTATATGGAAACAAAATCACACCATCATAAAAAATTTGACCATATTGAACGTGAGAGACCAGAAACTAGTGATCAATTGTGAAAAGCAATAGGCCTACCAATCAGTCAGATTAAATTATTGATAACAATGCATAATCAAAATTTGCTTGGCTTATTCACACTTAAATATATTCCTATACTTGAGTATTTTCATCTGTACAAAGACTTTGACATGATAATAACAGTAAATTTTCTGGGTAGTTCCAAGACTTATTTTTTATGGTAGATTCCTGAACGTGGATGAAGAAATAAAATATTATTGTCCGCACGGATACCTGGGAAAGCCAGTAGATACCGACCGATAGTGCTTTTTTCTAGAACGAAAGGCATTTGGATCGATCACGAGTCAAGATCTCCAGATGTAGCTGCTCCGGTTCCAATCCATTAGTGCGTTCTCCAATTGACAATCGGGTCCAATAGATAGATGATGGAGAAGAAGAAGTAGAAGATTGACCGGCAACGTTCGCACTAATGACGGCGTTTAGCAATACCCGGTGGGAACCGGGAGGATTCCCACCGCGAGACATGACATTTGACCGGCACGAACAAAAAGGGTACACAATAATCATTTCAATTTACTCCCGGCCGTGTTTTTCCTTCGACGTTTTCCTTCGAGATTACGCGGGGCGTTGCCACAGTCGCGCACCTAGGCCACTGACTATGGGAACTTTTGAAGAAGTGGCACTCCTGGCTTCACCGACTAAACCTCTTATTACACTTTCGGAGACTCCCATCGTTTCACCAGCGTCTAACTACAGTCATTCTCAGTCAATCTTCTCTTCAGGACAAGAAACAGAACGGTGGAGGCATTTCTTCTAAGACTCCATAAAACACCTTCGAAGGAACAATTAGCTAAGAACTTGTAAACAAGCCAAAAGAAAAAGATTGTTGTGAAGTGGAGAAGGAAATTCTCACGGAGCTCACTGAACAATTGGTCTACTCAGCTCCACTAACAAGTCAATTAGATTGATTGCACAAGTTTTTTCACCTTTGAAACTTTATGAGGATTCAGTTTTAAATATATTTCAAGTTGCCTCATAAGGAAATTAGTTGTATGGAATGATGAGTTGCAAGTCAGATAATAGAGTTCACCACCCAAAAAGTAACTCATATGAGGATTACTATTTAAATGACGGATTCATCCCGCAGGAAAAGTAGAAATTTAATTGCTACTTTTCAATTGTTACGTCTCTTATAATCTATTCCATTCTTACAATGTTGATTGACATTCATCAAGTCATAGTCTTCAAATGTACAGAGTGGCCCATGAAACAGTGGTGGAAAATGAAACAGTCAAACACAAACATCGTCTAAAATAAATAATGGTGTTAACTCACTTAGACGTTGAACGTTAGAACTATATGAGAAGAAAATCTTTATTCGAATGTCAAGAGCTATGACACGAAACAGGTTGTGAAGAGAATCAATTCACACAAATATACAATTTAATACAGTGCTCTTCATTTTATTATATTTAATTGATCACTTTAATTCAGATTAGTTTCAGAATAACTCTCTTGTTCATGACGGTGATCACTTAGTCGTCTGAGAGGAGGATAGTTAATAGAACTTGGAGTATTATCCTTGATATTCCAATATACAAGAGTAATTGTTTCAATAATGTCAATCATGCGATTCGTTACCTTGATTAAACCACTCGTTTCCTCGAGCTACACTAGAAATGAGGTGTCTCAAATCAGAAGTAGAGCCAAACGGCGGATATTCATTAGTAAATTAACTGTTTATAGAGGAGTTCTTCTGTCATTACTGCTCGGTCGGAGGGTGAAAGAGGTGCTTTAATTTTATAGCTTCATTTTTTTATAGCTCTGAATGATCCTTGTTTATGATGTTCTGTCATAATAGTTGTTGGAAGCTTTGTTGTCCGCGGGGATTCCGAGCAGCTTGAATTCGCCGTTCGACTGAAAAGCGCCGAAACAGTCGACAGTTAACGTCCTGTAATGACTGCCGGACATATTTCAATGACAATAGCGACCACTTCCATTCCATTTCTGACTACCTCGCACGATTATTGTTCATTGGTAGCAACAAAAGTGGCTGCTTGGCTTTGTCACTGTAATTTCCGAAACGATGTAGTACTTTATTTACTGCTAATACCGCGAACACTTTGATGTGCTGGCCTTTCCAACACCATAAAAGTCAAAATACAACATTTCAATATTTTGCTAAACATTTTCCCGATAAAGGTCGAACGATACCGAAAATACATTTACATTAATGCCCAGTAACCGATCAATATTGTTGCTATGCAAAAAATATAATCTATTCAATTCTGTCTTGAAATGAATACGATATTGTCCATGAATTTTTTTGCTGTGATATCATGTACATGAGTGCCAAGGTGTATAGAATAGTAGTAATACTGTACTACTATCTGTACTCCTTGCATGAGTGCATCGTAGATATATTGATTTCATATTTGATATAATTTTAATGATGAAGCGATGCATTACATAAGTTCGTAAAAATAAATGGACAAAAACGACTGAAATGAAACAAATCAATCAAAATGCAATGAAACGAACATAATAGAGAAGGTTTCGCGAGATGATAGGCTTTGTCTTCCGGTCACTTCATCCTAGATTTGTTGAGGTGGGAGGAATATTTCCATTACCCTAGTAGAACAGTTTTTCGCTCTCTTGTTTCTCTAGACCACATCTGAAGGACTATGAACAGTGTTTTCATATCAACCCATTACCACTTTTGAGATATATTTCACATACATTAGTAAGCTCCAAAATTAGCTGTATATTTTTAGCAATCGTAAAAATTGATTCCGCTTCAGAGGATGTAAGATTTTTTTCAAGAACCTGTTGAAAATGTCTCCCGGCAAGAACAATTTTCAAAAATGTGCTCCTGAAGAAGGACACACACTAACAGTAGGGATGGGACCCGCTAATAACAATAATCATATAGCTGAAAATTCACTTGTATCTGTTCCACTTCTTCTTCAACCGTCACAGTGTCTCTTGCAGTGTCTCTTTGTAGTATTTTTTCTATTCCATTTCATTTTTTCCATTCCGTTTCTTGGTCGCCGAAACCGTCGGGTGGCAATGAATTTCGACCTTGTCTTTCTACACTTCTCTGTAACTTGTGTTCTCTATCCTGCTCCCACTACCCATCTATTTACATCTATCTATTTCGCTCGTTGTGCCCGTCTTTTCTCGCTTGCGGGCTTCTCGGGTTTTGTGGTAAACAACCGGTGATATATCTTTTGGTAGGCGGAGCCCCTACTGTGCAAGCCCCTTCTTCCCTTAATGAGACGGCACATGTCCTCCACTCCGCACAGAGTCCTCGCCGCGATTTTCACCGACGCCCGCCCGCACGCACACACTAACCACCGACCCATTTCAAGAATCCATGATGAGGTGCCCATCATACCACCTAACTGATAAATACAAAATTAAAACT